>JBBPBX010003456.1:31710-42105 GCA_038048925.1 Garcialebias charrua
GACAGATCTCATGAAAAGCCATGGCAGAGCACTTAGTACATTTCCACTGTTACAACTAATGTGTTGCAAATTTTAAAAAACAAAATTCAAACCCACACCTTTAAAACGCTGATTGAATCTACATTTGTTTAAAGTCTCTGTCTTCAGCGTGTAAAATACTGCACTTGGTAAGTTTTTTTGTAATATTACAGACAGACTAAACTGCAGTTAGGAAATGCTCCGGTCTAAAACTGTGCTCTAAATGCAACGCAGTCACTTATATAGAAGCGTATCTGATACCACATAGCACTGTTAACCTTGGCATTACAGAAGGCCCTGTGCCAAGATCTTCAACCTTTAATTTAAACACAATCAGCCGACACCCTGCCTTTGAACTCTTGAGCAACTTCATAACGAGGCAGACCCTTAAAATAAACCTTGGTTTTATGCATACCCTCCTTCATAAGCGTGCTGTACTGCAACAAGTGCTGTTCTCTGTGTTTTCTGCCTCGGCCTGATTACGGCTCTTCTTCCGAGTCAAAGCTGTCACAAGACCAGGCTGTAACTCCTCCTGTGAGATAGAGCCCAGACTCTGGCCCAAATTAGGCATCTTAGAGTAATTAGACTAAACACAGCCTTCACGCTCTGCTCCGCTCATTCATCATGCTCTGGCCTAGGACAGAGGAAATGCACAAAGGAGTTACACACTTGGTCTGACTGTCCTTAATCCTGCAGGCCCTGTTCAGCAAAACGGCTCTGTTACATCGAATGTGTTTCTGATTGCGGAGCTGTGGACCTCCTGCCTCTGCAGACTGTAGCCTCAGGAAAAGAAAGAGCGAGATCCAGTTGAGTCACAGAGGATGAAGTAGAATGAAACAATATCCCAAGACGCTGTTGACTTTGGGCAGAGAGAAGCAGGGAATGTAACAAAGACAAAAGGCTAAGATCAGCCACTAAACCTGCATAAATCTGAATGATGCTGTCTATTACAAGAGCAGTGGTGGGACTTTTGGCTTTAAAGAGCAGTTGATGTGGACAGACTGTATAATGCAGGGACTTGAATGTCTGCTACGGTGACTTTATGTAAAAAAGCAGGACGTATATTCCTGAAGAGTACTGCGCATGTACATCGACAAACTGTTATACAGCAAAATAAAATCTGTAGAAATGTCCAGGACAAGCAAAAACCTTGTATAAATATTTACGTTTATTTGTGGCCTTAAGCACGGAGGACGAAAAGTGTATGTGACACTCTGTCTTGTAACGATGCATATATGTATGGTTTGTTTATAATATCTATAGCGGATCAGAAGTTATGGGTGGGGTAAGAGAAAGTTTACAGACAGAGACTATAATACATCTTCCTTTTGACAGGTGCATAAAAACCAATGATCTCATCTGAGGAACCTGCAGAAGCAGGCCATGCAAACTAAACTCAATACACTCACTCACCAATAACGATGAGGGTGTAGTTGACATTAACACTCCCAAAGCCGTTAGTAGCTTGGCAGTTGTAAGTCCCGATGTCATCTGCCTCCACCTCTTTGATTTTCAAGCCCATGCGGAGGATACGGAAGCGAATATAGCCGCTGTGGATGGTGCGTCCATCTTTGGTCCACCTGGTTAAGGGTGGTGGGTCACCAACCACTGGACACGGTAACTTGATGGCACTTCCCAGTCGGGCCGTCTGTCTGTGGACAATTTTCTCAGACACCTGTGGAGGTCCTGAAGACACAAAAACACAAGCCCAGGGTTAAAAAACGTTTTAAATCTATTCCTTTTATGACGCTTTTCAATGTTTACCAGCAGAGCAAAAATATTCTCATCTATAAATAGACAACATATTTTTAAAATACCGGTAGCTTTAAACCAACTTGAAAAGTGATTCTTAAAGTTTCTGCAGCTTTACTTGAGGGACAGAGCCTCCACTTGTAGGTCTCGTTTGGTGCATCTATGTTTAGTATCAGCCCAATATTCTGTTTTCAACATATATTTATAGTTTTGTTGATGTGACTGTAGGTCAGAGTATTCAATGCACAAACTATTCCCTCTTGTTAAAAAGGCACATTTGTAACAGCTTCTGTTTTAAATGTTCTTTATAAATGAAGTTGATTTAACTTGACTAAATCTTTCATTGATCCTTCACACCATATGAGAAAGTTTCCTGTCTGTAGGAGGCCAAAAGAAAGATTTGTCTAATCACAGACAACTTTTTATAAATTTGAAATAAGCTAAACACAAAATGGAGCCAACAATTTTTTTGATCTCCACACTGATTTCTGACTTCCATCCATCCATCCATTTTCGTCCGCTTATCCGGGGTCAGGTCGCGGGGGTAGCAGCCTAAGTAGGGAGGCCCAGACTTCCCTCTCCCCAGCCACATGGAGCAGCTCCTCTGGGGGAATCCCAAGGCGTTCCCAGGCCAGCCGAGAAACATAGTCCCTCCAGCATGTCCTGGGTCTTCCTCTGGGCCTCCTCCCGGTGGGACATGCCCGGAACACCTCCCCAGGGAGGCGTCCAGGAGGCATCCTAACCAGACAGTAAACACAAGAGCACTGACCAGAGGAGATTGTGATGTGCAGCAGCGCAGGACTAAATTTGGCCAAATGGTGGTGTCCATCAGAGGCACACAGTCATGGAACACACTGCCAGTTTCCATCACTGTGGCACCTACTCCAGCTTTAAAAATTCTCTGAAACTTTGGCTGAAAACTAATCAGAAGTGCACTCATGTGTAGATTACTTTGTCTATTTTCTTATGGCATCATATTTTTATTGTAATTTTATGTTGTGTTATGTGCTATATAGGTGATGTTTGTATTTTTCTCCGCTCTTTTGTTTTATGGGACGTTTCTTATTCTTACCTGCCTTAGGACAACGGATGAAAATTAGCTATTGTGCTAACTCCGGCATATTTACATTGATGCTAACTGCTGTTATGTTGATTAATATGCATTGTCCTAACTTAAATAAATAAATGAAATGAAAGATGCCCGAGCCACCTCAACTGGCTCCTCTCGATGTGGAGAAGCAGTGGCTCTACTCCGAGTCCCTCCCGGATGACTGAGCTTCTCACCCTATCTCTAAGGGAGAGTCCAGACACCCTGCGGAGAAAACTCATTTCAGCCGCTTGTATCCGAGATCTCGTTCTTTCGGTCACAACCCAAAGCTCATGACCATAGATGAGGGTGGGAACGTAGATCGATCGGTAAATTGAGAGCTTTGCCTTTCGACTCAGCTCTCTCTTCACCACGACAGACCGGTACAGCGCCCGCTTCACTGCGGATGCTGCACCTATCCGCCTATCGATCTCACGCTCCAGTTTTCCCTCATTCGTGAACAAGACCCCGAGATACTTAAACTCCTCCACTTGGGGCAGGACCTCCTCCCCGACCCGGAGAGGGCATGCTACCCTTTTCCGGCTCAAGACCATGGCCTCGGATTTGGAGGAACTGATCCTCATCCCGGCCGCATCACACTCGGCTGCAAACCGCTCCAGCGAAAGCTGTAGATCACGATCTGATGAAGCCAATAGGACCACATCATCTGCAAAAAACAGAGAAGCGATTCTAAGGCCACCAAAACGGATCCTCTCAACACCTTGGCTGCGCCTAGAAATTCTGTCCATAAAAGTTATGAACAGAATCGGTGACAAAGGGCAACCTTGGCGGAGTCCAACTCTCACTGGAAACGAGCCTGACTTACTGCCGGCAATGCGGACCAAGCTCTGACACCGGTCGTACAGGGACCTAACAGCCCATATCAATGGGCCTGGTACCCCATACTCCCGGAGTACCCCCCACAGAACCCCCCGAGGGACGCGGTCGAATGCCTTTTCCAAGTCCACAAAGCACATGTAAACTGGTTGGGCAAACTCCCACGCGCCCTCCAGGACCCTGTTGAGGGTGTAGAGCTGGTCCAGTGTTCCACGACCAGCACGAAAACCACACTGCTCCTCCTGAATCCGAGGTTCGACTATCCGACGGACCCTCCTCTCCAGAACCCCTGAATAGACCTTACCAGGGAGGCTTAAGAGTGTGATCCCCCTATAGTTGGAACACACCCTACGGTCCCCCTTTTTGAATAGGGGAACCACCACCCCAGTCTGCCAATCCAAGGGAACTGCCCCCGATGTCCACGCGATATTGCAGAGTCGCGTAAGCCAACACAACCCCACAACATCCAGAGCCCTAAGGAACTCAGGGCGAATCTCATCCACCCCCGGAGCCCTGCCACCGCGGAGCTTTTTAACCACCTCGGCGACCTCAGCACCAGAGATTGGAGAGCCCGACCCAAAGTCCCCAGGCTCCGCTTCCTCAGTGGAAGACGTGCCAGTAGGATTGAGGAGGTCTTCGAAGTACTCCGCCCACCGACTCACAACATCCCGAGTTGAGGTCAACAGCACGCCATCCCCACCATAAATGGTGTTGGTCGCGTACCGCTTTCCCCCCCTGAGACGCCGGATGGTGGACCAGAATCGCCTCGAAGCCGTACGGAAGTCATTCTCCATGGCCTCTCCGAACTCCTCCCACGCCCGAGTTTTTGCCTCAGCAACCACCCGAGCCGCATGCCGCTTGGACTGTCGGTACCTATCTGCTGCTTCCGGGGTCCCACAGGCCAAAAAGGCCCAATAGGACTCCTTCTTCAGCCTGACAGCATCCCTCACCGCCGGTGTCCACCACCGGGTTCGAGGGTTGCCACCACGACAGGCACCAACAACCTTGCGGCCACAACTCTGATAAGCTGCCTCGACAATAGAGGCGCGGAACATGGCCCACTCGGACTCAATGTCCCCCGCCTCCCTCGGAACGTGTTCAAAGCTCTCCCGGAGGTGGGAGTTAAAGCTCCGTCTTACGGGAGACTCTG
Source organism: Garcialebias charrua (assembly GCA_038048925.1). Lineage (NCBI taxonomy): Eukaryota > Metazoa > Chordata > Actinopteri > Cyprinodontiformes > Rivulidae > Garcialebias > Garcialebias charrua. Next base: position 36,555 of record JBBPBX010003456.1, read on the forward strand.
CCAGACGTTCCCAGCAGACCCTCACAATACGTTTGGGTCTGCCAGGTCTGACCGGCATCCTCCCCCACCATCGGAGCCAACTCACCACCAGGTAGTGGTCAGTTGACAGCTCCGCCCCTCTCTTCACCCGAGTGTCCAGGACATGCGGCCGCAGATCAGATGAGACGACAACAAAGTCGATCATCGAACTGCGACCTAGGGTGTCCTGGTGCCAAGAGCACATATGTACACCCTTATGCCTGAACATGGTGTTCGTTATGGACAATCCATGACGAGCACAGAAGTCCAACAACAAAACACCACTCGGGTTCAGATCAGGGGGGCCGTTCCTCCCAACCACACCCCTCCAGGTCTCACTGTCATTGCCCACGTGAGCGTTGAAGTCCCCCAGCAGAACAAGGGAGTCCCCAGGAGGCGCACTCTCCAATACCCCCTCCAAGGACTCCAAAAAGGGTGGGTAATCTGCGCTGCCGTTTGGCGCATACAAGTATGCCCACTCCTGCTCGACGCCTCTCACCAGGGGCAACTCCAGAGTAGAAGAGTGTCCAACCCCTCTCAAGGAAACTGGTTCCAGAGCCAGAGCCATGCGTTGAGGTGAGTCCGACTATTTCTAGCCGGAACCTCTCAACCTCACACACTAGCTCAGGCTCCTTCCCCACCAGAGAGGTGACATTCCATGTCCCAATGGCCAGCTTCTGTAGCCGAGGATCAGACCGCCAGGGTCCCCGCCCTCGGCCACCACCCATCCCACATTGCACCCGACCCCTTTGGCCCCTCCCATAGGTGGTGAGCCCATGGGAAGGGGGACCCACGTCTCCTCTTCGGGCTGTGCCCGGCCGAGCTCCATGGGTGAAAGCCCGGCCACCAGGCGCTCGCCAACGTGCCCCACCTCCGGGCCTGGCTCCAGAGTGGGGCCCCGGTGACCCGCGTCCGGGCGAGGGAACATTTTGTCCATTTATTTTACTCATCATAAGGGGTCTTCGGGCTGCACTTTGTCTGGTCCCTCACCTAGGACCTGTCTGCCTTGGGTGACCCTACTAGGGGCATGAAGCCCCTGACAGCATAGCTCCTAGGATCATTGGGACACTCAAACCCCTCCACCACGGTAAGGTGGCAGCCCAGGGAGGGGCTTTCTGTCAGGGGATTTCTGACTTATTTTCTTTAATTAACTGCCCATTTGTACATTAAAAGGGAAAAAATTTAGATTTTTCTTTGCTGTACAGTATCTGATAAGATCTCAAATTAAAAAATCTCCACCCCTTTTGAGTTCCAGATTCTCATAAACCTTTGATGAACATGTCTTGATTATTCATTAAACACATGTTTAACTTGTAGAACTAAAACTGGAGAATCTTACTTCAGCAAAAACAATTATCAAAAGGAAAACAATTTTTTTATTGTCAATATCAAACTTTTTAAAAAGGTGATTAAACTAGTTTTATTAATTCAAAACATCTAAAATAAGCAGTAAACTACCGTATATAAGTACCGTATTTTCCGGCATATAAGTCGCAGTTTTTTTTGCCTAATTTGCATGTCCTGCGACTTATACGGCGAAGCAACGTATTTATGAATTTTTCCCCATGTATTTAGACCAATTTTTGGCTGAGATATGACCGTTTCCATTCATTCTGAATGAAAAAAAATGGAGACTACCGTTTTTTTTATTTTATTCAGCTGATTTGACCATTACGTGCATTTCTTAAGGAAAAGTTCAGCTGAGACACACCTTTACTATAATGTCAGCAAACAAATATATATTTTTAGGTGTTTATCGTGTTAATTTTAAAGAGATTAAGCGTTTCCGCTCGTTGCACGTCCACATTTCACAGAATTGAGGCAGCGACACTACCATATTTATTTATTCGGCTGATTTGACCATTAAGGAAAAGTTCAGCTATAATTTTCAGCAAACAAATAATTATTTTTAAGTGTTAATCTTGTTAAAGTCTTTCCGTGCACGCTCCTGTGGCCATTTGGCAGCCAATCCATTTTTGGCAAAACACCGGCCCACATTTCCGGGTTGTCAGCGGTGACGCGTAACATACACGACGAGTCAGCAGTGACGCATAATAGATGCAACTTACACGGCGGTGCGACATGTTTATGGATTTTTCCACTTTATTGGACATAATTGGACTGATGCGACTTATACGGCGGTGTGACGTTTATGGCGGAAAGTACGGTATTCTCAGAAAAACAACTTGTCTGAATCTTGTTTGCTCTGACCGTGTCCGCTCTAAAGCCGCATGCAGGAATGAGATCAGGTTGTCATATTTTTTGTTGACTACCCAGAAATCTTGCAGCCAGATTATAATAACTGGGCGAGCCCTGCCGTTCACTGTGTGCATAGAGAGGGTGAATTGTTCTGGCTGTGGTTTTTGAGTAGCGTGCAAGAGATCAAAGCAACGAGGGGGGCGGGTCGCAGCGAGACGAACAGCAGCCCGTTCTCCCAGCAGCCCGTTCTCCCAGCTCTTAATTGGCTCAGGTCTGCTTCCTCAAATCCGGTGAAGTGGAGCGGGCCGAAACACCCTGCGATGGAGTTAGGGGTTCCTGCAGCACCTCTCGAGCGACACCAAGCCTTCAGCCGACCCCCTCCCTACCAACACAGAAAACTAAACATAACCCCATTTCACCAGAGGAGAAACAAGAGCTGCAGGGAGCGACAGAGGGGGAGGAAAGTCAACCAGACCTTCTAGCTGCATCTGCCCACAAAAGTACACAGAGCCCAGTCTGTGCCTCAGAACAAATGGCCAGTCTGGTAGCCGTAAAAACAATGGGGAGGGTAAGTACACATGGCCTCTCCCAACATATACACAAACACACACATGCTTGAACACACAAAGTCACATTCCTTTGGTGCATTTCACGCATATGGTAAACAAGACGGTCATTATCCTGATGGATCTGACACAGGTAAGTCCATCTGGACGTTTCTTCCATCTCACCGCCGACAGATGTATCTCAGCTGCAGGTACATCTGGAGAGGCATACCAGTGGCCTCTAACGCCCAAATAGATCAATGCACACATTTCTTTAAAAAAAAAAAAACATCGGCTGCGGACGCTTCAACATAAAAGACACGAGAGAAAATGTGATTTATACGACAAATAAACCAATGGATCGTTCTCATTCCTTTGGGTTTCTGTCTTTCTCGGCCACGCATAAACATACGGTCTGCGAGTTTTCCTTCTTTGTTTTGGACGACACGTCCTGGTCTGCAGGAAATTGGAAGTGTCATTGTTTATGTCTGTGGAGAAAAACCTAACCGCCGTCTTTGTGGCTGTTGTACGCTGGCCCATATCTCGCCTCACTAATACCACAGAACCAGAACAGAGGTGCTCAGTGTTTCTCCTCTGCATGGCTCGGCTTTAGGACCAAAACAGGTCACAGTGGAGCTGCAGGGACCTCATACGGACTGAGTTCATCCCCAGGCACTACAGGGCCCTGTGGAAACAAAAATAAATTTCTTAAACAAACAGGCTTCAGTTATCTTGTCTGACTTATGGTCCTGCAAGCCACTCAACCGTGTGCTTCCTCTGGATTAATACAGAAGGCCGACTTACAAAAACAAGGCCTGATTTATATCAAAGGTTTAGCTGAAGCAAACTGTCAAAACACTTTGGCCTCACTTGAGCATTTCTTCTCTTACAGCCGGAGAAAAAAGCCTTGAATGATCAGATATATGCTTGAGAAAAATCAAAAGAAGCAGAAAAATCTGTAAAAAATGAAATAAAAAAAAAGTCCTATTCACAAAATATATACATGTATATATAAGGGTGCACTGAAACATTTTTTGCAGCGTTGTTTGTGGAGCATTTAGCGCTTGGTTTAAGCTCACGGAAACCTCCCAGAGGAGCAGCTCTTTGATTCCTTCTCAAAGGTTGACATTTTGGGAAAAACATTTTTTTTTAAATGTCTTTGCTTATTTGTTGCAAGTTAGACGATATCTTCAATACTTCTCTTGTGTAAAAGCTGAATAACATGCAGCAGACAGCTGCAATGTATTTCAATTATCTTCTGCAGCTGGAGAGCATCTAATTGAAGCAACACGTAATCTGAGCACTAACAGACTGCACAAGATCTTTGTTTACATTGTTTTACCATTAACAACTCAGAGTCAACTCTGTGTGTTAGTAAAATATGTCATGAACTCACTGGATGGAGTTTAATACAACTTTCAGGAAGTAATTGTTCTACAACGGCTTACCTTCTGGAGTCAAGTCAGTTCAACATGGCCACCACAGCTAATCAACATTAGCCAACAGAAAAATGGCTATGACAGTAAAGTTTCAAGATTTAAAGCTAAAGTTTGGAAGCAGCTGAGAGTCCTTCACAACACATATTCTGACCGTGACATCTCGTGATATTGCATGAGTTTGTGCAGAACGTCATTTTCATGGTTTGTCTAAAATGGGAACAACTCTCAACATGAGATGATCTTAGTCCAAAGCTCTGGTAATCTTTTAAAGGAGACCACATATAGGTATTTAAAATTTTTATGTTATGTCTGTGTGCTATCTTGACAATATTAATTCATTTTAATACACAAAATAATTCTTAGATAATTAATTATACCCTTTTTAATTCTGCCATTTTTAACTTTCGTTTTGAACGACCGGTTTCTTGAAGTCCACGCCCTTCAACGATCTGTTTACGCCCTCTGTAACAGCCAGTATCTGTAATGTGTTGTTGTTTTAAAATTAGCTCTTTTTTTATTACTCATTTGACTTACTGTTAGTGTTAGCTTAAGATAACTTACCGAAACCCGTCTGAGCGCGCCGCAGTTTGCTGCTCCTTTTAGCATGAGACCACCCGAATCCGAAGCTAATGTTAGCTTGTTCCTCTTCCGGTGTTCGCCAGCTCCGCTCGTTGCACGCGGAGATTTTGGGAGTTATCGCTGTTCCAGTCAAGACACACACAAAGTTCACCAAGTGTCTCCCGTAAATTAATCCGTAAGGAGAAGGTCCTCACTGCTGCGAGCCTGCTGCGAGGCTGAAATGAGGCTGTACAGTTGAAGCTCCGCTCCATCGCGCCAGAAGAGGGTCCCGTCGCAACCGGTCCCTACGCCGGGGGTCCGCTCGTTTAATTTTTGCCGGCTGCGCGTTGGGAGCGATCGCAAATACACTAAAAATTGAACTAAAACATAAAAATAACAATTATACTTTATTTATAAAGCCATTTAAAAAAAACACAGCTGCAACAAAGTGCTGTACACATGAAATTAAGAACATATAAACAAAAGATGAGATGAAATCATGAAAAACAACAGTCATGTGTTTAATACAGAAGTGGGTTGAGCCTAACCAGGGGTTGCTAGGTGAGGGGCTGGACTCAGGTTTGAGGTGATTGGCTACGGCTTGTGACGTCAATAACTGCAGGAAGTGTGAATCCAGGTGTATTTATCAAAAATAAATAAATCTACTTAGAGTAAATAAACCACTGGGTGCATTTTTTTGGCACAAGGACTGTTTTTTTATGAAGTAAATACCCAAAGTTGAGTAAAAAAAACATTAAAAAGTGAATTTTGCATCTGTGGTCCCCTTTAAAA
>JBBPBX010003456.1:42240-59971 GCA_038048925.1 Garcialebias charrua
TGAGGGGCCCCAAAGCGCTTTACAATACCAACCATCCACCCATTCATACACACATTCATACACCGGTAGCGGCAGACTGCCATGCAAGGCGCCATCCAGTCCTACCGGGAGCAACTTTTTTGTGCTATTTCAACAAATCATATATCAAAATGTTCAGCTCATTCAGGAGAAGGGTGCTATGACTTTTGGTAGTGGTGCAACTTTAGCTTTTTTAAATATTTAGCCTTTTCTGACATTTTTTCCCCTCATAAAAATTATTTGAGCTCATTTTACCTTTCAGATCTTTATACGTGTTTACAACCTTTTACTGCTCCGTTCACATTTTGTTCGGCTTCAGCTTCTTTCAGCTTACTTGTGCAAGTTTAAACTTTTTTCAGCTACTTTCAGCTGATGTTTTGTGATCAGTCTAACTTCTTTCTGCTAATTTCAGTTTGTCATGCTCCTTTCAGCTTATTTCTACAAGTTTCAGCTTTTTCTGCTATTTCAGCTACTATTTAGCTGTTTTCTGCTAATTTGAGCCTTTTTGGCTATTCCATATTTTTTTTGCACTCATATCAACTTTTTTCAGCCTTCAGCAAAAACGTGCTCCCTCCACTTCCTTCTGGTAATTTATTTAAGCTTCTTTCTGCCTTTTTAGCTACTTTTCAAAAGTTTTTTGCTTATTTCTGAGAATTTCCACATTTTTTGCTCATTTCTGATTTTTTCAGCAAACGTGTTATTTCTGCTTTCTTCTACTAATTTAAGCTTGTTCTACTTTTTCCAGCTACTTTTTTGTGTTTTTTTTCGGCTAATTTCAGCCGTTTTCTGATATATTTAATTTATTTGTGGTAATTTCTGCTACTTTCAGCCTAATTAACTTTTTCCTGCTAATTTTAGCTTGTTATGCTCCTTTCAGCTTTTTTTGGTGTTTCAGCTTTAGCTTTTTCAGCCAATAAAAAAAAATCTAGCTAATTTCAGCTCCTTCCACTTCCTTCTGGTAGTTTAAGCTTCTTTCAGACTTTTCTGCTACTTTTCATCTTTTTTTTGCTAAATGCAGCTTTTTTTAGCCAATTCCTAATTTTTGTGCTCATTTCTGCTTATTTAAATGTAATTCAGCAAATATGTGTTCTTTCTGCTTTCTCCTGCTAACTTGAGCTTGTTCTTCCATTTGAGTTACTTTGTACATTTCAGCATGTTTTTAGCTAATTTCAACTGTTTTTCAGCAAGTTCTTCAACAATAAGCATCCACACTGCATTTTCATATAGTACACGTTCTCTAGTTTTTATTCTTTTTTTGTTTAATCCGCACATAAAGCCATATGAATGTGAACAATGTGCTGATCTTGGCTATAAAGTATCAGCGAGAAAACTTAACTTTAAACTCTTAATTCAGAGTTAAATAAAACACTAACAGGTCCACCGCTGCTTCTCTGTAAATGTGTTTGTTTTTAACTTTCTGACTCACACAGCTCCTGAGCTGTTTTGGCTTTATGAACTAAAAGATTTGGCCGCAGTTCCAAGCGTGAGGAATGTGCAACAAATGATTCCCTCCCTCCATCTCCACTCCTAAAAGGCTTTTGAACTCCCTTCTGGAAAACAAGGCACCAAGAAGTGCTGAAATCAAGGACATCGTCTGAATAACTTAATAAGTATTTGTGCTGTGTGCATGACGGCCATCCTTTCCAGGGACTGATCTCCTCCTACACCTCCTGCCTCTCAAGGACAGGTTCTTTTAACCCTGGACTTGAAAGCTGAAAGCAGAAAGAGGGTCTCTGTAAAACAAATCCTGTTGCAATGGTGTAAGAAAAAGTAAATTGTTATAATAGTAAATAAACTAATATGACTCCACATTGGAGGTACTGAAGCGCAGTTGTTTAGTCTCCACTGAGCGCTGTAATAAATGGAAATCTGATCAACTCATGACAAACTGCTGAGTGCTGCTAAGTGTTCACTCAGATTGTTCGTTGATCGTGAATAGAGGAATGATACACATGACTATATGGGTTTTCCCATATTGCACCGCTGGTAAATCACTCCTTATTATAACAGAGCTCCATGTGTGAAAGGACGCTTTCATAGCGCAGGAAGAGGAGGAGGAGGCCTGGCGACTCACAGAATTAGCCCTGTTTTTCTTTGCTCAATTTGGTGTGGATTATTTTAAGAGAAAGGGCTACATTCAATAAGAGGCATTCTTGTGATTTAGACTGAATAGTCGTTTTTATAGCAGCTTGTGAGCGAGCTAATGATCTGTTGTATATATGAGGGATATACATGTTAGAAAAATGTCAAATCTTTGAAGAGTGTAAAGGTTGAACGATGTTCAGATGTGCTGGCATGGCTCACTCTTGTTTATTTTCTCTTTTAAGAAACACCTGTGGAGTTCTAATAATGTGTGCATGTGTTTTCTGGTCTGTACAAAGAGCTTTGGTCTTTCTAGTCACTGCAAACATCTCAATAAAGAGCTGACTGCGCTGCTGACAGCCGTTCAAATAGAGAACACCTGGAAGTTAACCACGCACAATGGGAACAACTGGAAAGAGTGTGCACTGCTCATTGCCGAGTGCAGGATACAGTTATTCAAACATCTTTTTTTCCAACTGGGAGAACGTCTAATGCGTTTAAAGGCCTTTGCACAATCAATGCCAAACCAAAGTGATTTATTACTAAAATAAACATGGTGTGAGTGAATGCATCGCGTCTATAATGTGCAGTATTTACAAAAAAAAGAGTCAAAAGTCATAGAGGAAAGCTGGCGAGAGCTTCCTCCTACTCAGCAGCACTGTGTTAGCTCAGCGGACCGGACAAGTGCAAACACAACATGAGAGAGGAAGGAGGTTAATGGAGCCGACGCTTCCAAGGGCAAATTATATCGCCAAAGGCCAAAGGAGATAATGCTTTTTTGTCCATGTCTGTTGTTTCATTTGTCTGCCTGTTAGAAAACATTTCATGAACCAGTGGACGGACTTGAATGAAACTTTCAGGAAGAAACAGCAAGATCATCTACAGCTTGATAATGTTTGGTGACATTCAAGATGAACGCCATAATCCAACAACCATAAAAACATCCAAATGGCTATAATTTGTGCCGCTTGGGGTGGCTGCATGTTGGAGTAGCTCTGTTACATTCATTCTGAGATATTACTTTTGGAAACTTTACTTCCTCTTTTTCTGGACGTAAATCACCTTTTTTGATTGTTTCCTTTGGTATCAAATGCTGTGCAGCTGGAAGGATTTTTACTTAAACTTTTTTTTTATACTTTTGGACATTTGTTATGATGCATAACCATAACAAGGTGTTGTTGTTGTTGTTGTTTTTTTACAACCGGGAGTTGCTGATTAACATTTCAAAACTCAAATAAGTCAACTACAGCTCCAAATGTCAAATGAGTTGAAAAAGGAGGCGCCGTAGATGCATTCCTGTCTACCTGCTGGCTGTGCTCGAGTGCCTGACCACTGAGATCCTGGAGCTGGCAAGAAACATGGCTCATGACAGCAAGAACCGGGATAATCCCAACACCTGCAGCTGGCTCTCCATAGTGACGAGGAGCTCGGCAGGATGCTGGGAGGAGTGACCATCGCTCAGGGAGGAGCTCTTCCCAGGCCAAGTCTGGGTGGACGGCATCTGCGGCCATTTTCTTTGGATCTGTTTTGGGAAGGATCTTTACAAGAGATCCTTCCTGCCTACAGCCATCAGTATCTATAACAGCTTTTAATGAAATGAGGATACAGTAATGAGTTACAACATTTAACTTCCCTTTGGGATTAATAAAGTATTTTTTGAAATGAAGTTAATTTAATTGAATAATACTGCCAGTTTTACAGTCACTGAGCTAATGTTTTGTCTGCTAGTACCTTAGAGTTAGTCTGAAAGCTAACAGATCTCAAGATATCTCACAATGAGATTATAGCATAATATTTACAAGGTCTGACTAAAATTACCACAACACTTCTCTTTATAGCTTAAAACTCTGGCACGAAAGGTGGCGGATGATTTGCATTACCGTACTTTAAGGAATGCTCAGCCTTTACAGTATTTTCTGGTGTATAGGTCGCACCTGTTGTCGCATTGTCCAATTATCACCAATAGATTGGAAAAATCCCTAGATAGGTCGCACTGGTGTATAGGTCGCACCTACGTTTAGCTCTGCTGCAAATGTCTGCCACAGGAGCGCACAGCAAGGCTTTTAAGAAGATTAACACTTAAAAACAATTATTTGTTTGATAAAAATTATAGCAAATATATGTCTGAGCTGAACTTTTCCTTAATAAATGAATGTAATTGTGAAATGAGCTGGATTTAAAAATTTGTTTCACCGAAAGTGATAACAAGCCATATATAGGTCGCACCTGAGTATAGGTCGCAGGCCTTGAAAAAAAACATAAAAAGGTGCGACCTATACACCGGAAAATACAGTAATCTGTAACGTAATTCTAAAAATTCCAGGAGCACAACGGGGGAAAAAATAACGTAAATAGGGTTCGAGCAGAATGAGAAAGAAGGGAAAAGAGGCACCAAAAAATACATGAAAGCTAGAAACCGAACCCCAGAATGACGACTTCTCTTGAGACGGGGGTGAAAGTGAAAGGTGAGTTAGACACAGCAGCTTGGGGAGTGAGTGAAATGCCAGAGCTTCTGTTCTGCTGTTGCGTTCGGCTATACATTTCACAAGCAGAGATAAAAATCTGCATAAAACAGCGAGAGCATGGACAGAAAGCCAGTTGGCAATTCAAGACAGGAGGCGGGATGAGGGAGTTATGGGGGGAGCAGTGATGGGGGTGAAAGGGAATGGGATAGTGGCAGGAGAAGCTGTTCTGACAGCAGCGAGGCAGCAGAGGGTGAAGAATGCACTCTTTTCTTACCCCTCCAGACATCCTGCCCTGCAACTTCACCCTGTGTGGTAATCAATACCTGTTTTTCTCCCCTCTCGGTTTTCCAATCAATAGATAAGACTGGGGTAAAACCAGTCAGGACAATGGCGCTTTCTGTGGCACCATCAGATGTGGGCTGAATAGTGACTGCTTTAGTGGTGGGAATGACACAGGAGGAGCTACAGTATTAGGTGACATGAGGGGCAGGAGGGGGTGGAATAAAAATAAAAAGGAATAAGCTGATCCAGTCACATCTATCTGATTGAAGAAGAATCACTGGAATAACTTCACCGCCAGTTTGAAGTAAAATCTGCATCTGCTCGTGATGGACTCCTACTGACTTCTCATCAAAAGAGCAGGAAAAGAAATGGGAGAGAAATAATTCCGGCGTCATAAAGCTTCTGGAAACATCTCCATCACGCGGCCAGCCCTTAACAGGCCCTACTGGGGCGGCTTTGAACTTTAAGCTGCTATATTTCATTAAGCTTGACTGCTTTCTCCTGGCCCCAGCTGCCTCAGCAGGAGAAAAGATTATGCATGTGAGTGTGTGCTTGAGCACTCCCCAGTAGTGTCTTCTGACTTCAGCTACAGAAAACAATAAGATCCAGGCTTCGGCTCAAATAAATCAAATAATATTAATCGTATGCTGAACTGTTTTCTGTGTTTGTCCGCAGTTTACACAGAGGGGGTTCACTTCTAGTGATGAAATATCTACTTCTGCTGGCGTTATATAGTAATAAACCTCACTGGGCTAGGACTGTTGGGCGAGCGGTACGCCAAAAAACCCCGTCGCTCAAGGATTTGAATATTAATTGTTTTTAGTTTTCAAAATGAGTGTTTTTCTGGACTGGAATTGAACAGGGAATGGAAGTAAACCTTAAAGTTTTTGGTGCAAGACGTTCAAGTAGAAAAGAGTTGCACTGTGTAGAAGAATAGAGGGAGTTGTGCGAACGCTTATGAAGCATTCACACTACAGTATTGTGATCTATTTTTCGTCCGTACGTTTATCAGCATCGTTCTCGTTCCACAACTTCTGTGCTATAAATTCATTTATCAAAACGTTCAGCTCTTTCAGAACAATCCTGATATGACTTTTGGTACTGGTGCAACTTTAGCTTTTTTAAATATTTAGCCTTTTCTATATGTTTTTTTTTTTCTTCATAAAAAATTAATGGAGATCATTTTACATCCTTAAAATCTTTAGATCAGTTTACAAACTTTTATTGCTCCTTTCACATATTTGTTCAGCTACTTTCAGCTTCCTTGTGCCAAGTTAAACGTTTTTCCAGCTACTTTCGGCTAATTTCAGCTGTTTATTCAGCTGTTTTGTGCTCCTTTCAAATTCTTTCTGCTAACTAAAATTTTTGTGTTTCTTCTAACTTCTTACTGCTAATTTCAACTTGTTAAGCTCCTTTCAGCTGATTTCTGCAAGTTTAACCATTTCTTGATATTTCAACTATTTAGCTGTTTTATGCTAATTTTAGATTTTTCCAGCTAATTCCACTTTTTGCACCAATTTCAACTTTTTTCAGCCTAATTCAGCAAAAATATGCTCGCTCCACTTCCTTCTTGTAATTTCAGCATCTTTCTGCTTTTTTAGCTACTTTTCAGATGTTCTTTGCTAATTTTAGATTTTTTTTTCCAGATAATTCCCACTTTTTGTGCTCATTTCGGCTTCTTTCAATCTAAATGGGCAGAAATGTGCTATCTCCACTTACTTCTGCTAATTTAAGACCATTTTACCTTTCAGCTAATGTTTTAGCATTTTTTGGCTAATTTCAGCTGTTTTCAGATTAATTCAAGTTTTTGTGGTCATTTCTGCTGCTTTCAGCATAATTAACTTTGTTCTACTAATTTCAGCTTATGTTCCTTTCAGCTTGCTAGTTTCAGTTTTTTCTAGCTGTTTTTGTGCTAAATTTAGCTTTTTCAGCTAATTCCACCTTTTTTAACTCATTGCAGCTCCTTCCACTTCCTTCTAGCTTCTTTCTGCCTCCTCAGCTACTTTTCAGCTATGTTTTGCTAATTTCAGCTACACAAATGTGTTCTTTCTGCTTTGTTTTGCTATACTAGGCTTGTTCTTCAATTTCAGCAGAATTTCAGCATGTTTTCAGCTATTTTCAGCTGTTTTTCAGCAAGTTCTTCAGCAATAAGCATTCACACTGCATTTTTGCAGGAAATCAAATTCTTGTTTATTTATTTTGTTATTTTTTGCTTATCTGAGGTGGCGCAGAGTAACAGATCTTGGCAAGTGGAGGGAGCACTTTTATCCATGACCAGGCACAATGGCAGAGCCGTGGGATGGCCAGTGGTGGCCTTGGCCACCATTAGATTAATCTTCACGATATAACATGTTTACAAATATGATGGAAGCCATCTTGGAGTTTGATGTGGCAACCCGATTTTCAAAAGGAACCTTTCTTACATCTAGATGTAGCAACACACCATAATGGAAAATAAAAAATTTAAAAAAAGGAAATATTTTTTTGCAGTATCATCTGTGTGTTTAGAACCAGAGACCAGTGAGCTACATGGTTGGGTCTGTAGAAGCCAGTTTTAGAAAATCAGAGTGCATATTTGTATGCACGACTTGCAAAACTTCTATTCTAGGTCATGCACATGATTTGTTTGCCAACCTCCGCACACATCGTACACGTCTCAACTTGCTTTGAACCCAACTTGACAGGTGCACCCGCATTAAGGATTTAATCTCTTGGAGTGCACTTTTGAAATAAACGCAGGCAGCTTTAAATCAGTTTTTCAATCATTATTATTGATCCTCTGTGCGTTTTTTAAACCTGGACATTTGTCTTTGGTAATTTCTGTCAGAGGAGAGCTCCCATGCAAATGTCAAAACACAGCTCCAGTGCTTCTCAGACAAGTTTAACGACAAGTCTGTTGCTATTTTGAGTGGAAATTTGATGCAAGGCAATTGAAAGCCTCTGCCAATGTTTTGAGACACTTTGGAGACTCCCTTGGGAATGCCAACAGTGACAGCATATAGAGATACTAGCTTTAAGACATGTGTCTGTCCTGTTAGGACAACGTTTCCTAATTAAACTTGCCGAAAGAGAAAGTCGTCTCAAAGTAAAAGGTCTGTTTGACATCATGTTAAACAAATTTTACAAGGACTTTTCTTTGATAAAGTTGTATAAGTTTGGAAAAGGATTGGGTCCTGATAAAAAGGTAAAGGTCTTTAAGTACTGTATACAGTATACCGGTAGTAATATTTTGTTACGGTGGAACAGTTTGATTTTCCAGTTACCGGTAATTGTCAGGGACATTTAAAAAAAATAGTTCACAATGAATTATTATTATTATTATAATTGTCATATGGCTTTATGACTTGTTATCAGCCACATAAAGCAACACAAATCTGTCTTAGGAAACCATTAAACGAAAGAACAAAAAAATGCACAATTTCAGATAATCAGACATATCAAATGGGTATTTTTTTCTTTTCAGATGTCAAACTATTTACTGTCATGTCAAAGAAGATTTCCCCGTAGAGCTTGTTTACCTAATAGAAGATGAACCAATTGGTTGATTGTAAGAGGCTATTCTGGAACTGGGCTCAATTGTTCTGCTTTGAAAGCTGTCAATTGCTCAGGACTTACTTTTTCTAATTACCACTTTGCTTCGTTTATTGTGTCATTTGCAAAGTTACTTAAATCTTCGGTAGTGTGCCTCAGTAATTTCATTTAACTGTACGTGACTTCAAAGTTGACACAACTGGTTATTGAAGCTTTGACTGATTTATTTTGTTCCTAAATCATTTCGAACACCCATGACTGTGGAGTACGACCATTCTCATACTGGTGTAAAGGTTGTGAAGGGGTCAGATAAATCGTTTAGAGGACAGAAGCAGCTTTCTTTCTGGGAAAAATGAATTTCTTGCTGTAGCGTCAGACAGTCATCTTGACATTGAACCTCTAATCTGAAGCAAGAGGAACAGGCTTATCAATATCTGCATTGCAGGACACATTGCAATCCTTTCAGGGTTGAGTTTGTTTATATCTTTACATGAATGACATTGGTGAAAAAACGGCCTGCCAAAATAAAAGTGTGGCATCGCTGCTTTTCATCCTTGACTGAGAAATTCATCAAAAGCTTGCTTTTAATAAATTTGATTAATCTGTTTATCTAAATTGATATTTTCCTCCAAAACGGGTTAGGTTTGAACTTGATTAACAAACAGGATATACATAATATTCATGAAATTTGCTGGCATTTAAAAAAAACTTATCAAGTCAACTTCAACTTATTGCATACCAGAAGGCGATAAACACTAGGGGTTAATGTTGAAACCCTAAGTAAGAAACAAACGAGATGCTGTGCAAGCTTTCACAATCCTTTGTTTCTTACTTAAAATTTAAACAAAATATAAACTCTTCAAATCGTGTCAATGTAGCAATTAACCCCAAACTTTTTTTTTTGATCAAAGTAATAGCAGCCAAAAATGACATTTGCTTCTATGGCAGTGTGTTTAATGCAAATGTGAGTCAGTAATACACTTGCCCTGTCATAAAGAGCGCACAGCGAGTGGCACTCCAGGCGCTTTATCTCACTCCATTAAGCAAAGGCCCGGTGCACACACGGGGACTGAGTGTGCGCTTGTAGGACCACTTATCAGGATAAAGGCAGTGGGAGGAAGCCTGCGAAGAAAAAGACAAAGGCCAATCGGAGCGAGACGGCTGCGGAGGGGTGAGGTACAAAATCAGGCCAAGATGAGAGAAGCAGGTTAAGATGGCAGAGAGGCCTCCTATAACACGCAGCTCCTACAAGGAGGAGGAGGAGGGCTGCAGCTTCGGGGAGTGAAGAGGGATTAAAGGGCCCAGGCGGCAGAAACCAGGAATCCCAACAATCTCACACCCACTCCCTGGCCAGGGCTGAGCAGCATGACACACTCACAAACCTACCCCTCTGTCTCTAGTACAACGCAGGGCATGAATGAGCACCTGTTGCTTACAGGCCGTGGATGTTTGGAGGCCGGCCGACCACTTGGACACTTGAACAGGACACATTTAGGTGCTGTGAACAGCAGGGCTTTTATTTAGCTTCACACAAACAGATGTGGAAAAAGTGGAGACTAAAATGCTTATAGTTCTCTATCAGCATCAAGATTATAACATTATGAAAAAACATTTGCCTCCCTATCGCTTTAACAATGCACTAAAGAGGCATTTTGTAAATTCGTAGTAAGGTAAAGTCACGTGATGAGGTCAGGGCTCAACTAGGAGTGAGACATAAGAATCAATGTACTTTCGCAAATTTTGAATTATTTTCAGATAAATATGAAGATGTGAATCAGTTTGATTGAAGTTAAATTGTAAATAACCATCACTGAACTTGGAGGGAACATAAAAATGTTATGCAAAAAATGTTTTAGCGTGAATTTTTCACGAATAAAAAGAGAAATATGCGCGTCAGTGGAGGGTGTGCTAATGTTTTGCTTCACAATCTTTATCTGTCAACAGTGAGGTGCATCCTGCCCCCCCCTCCCCTCTCTCCTCCTTCCTTTATCAACGCTGTTACATTCCACAGTCAAAAGAAAAAAAAAGTGTCCAACCTGCATCTGGCTCAGACAGTAACTGAATGACGGAAGCTGTAAACAAAGTCTGAGCCAGACATGCTGTCACCAGCTCATCTTAGAGTGTGCCTTTGTGTGGTCCCATCTACGTGACAGTGATGATGATGATGGCTGAGCACGGCATCCCCAGGAACCTTAAACAAACCAGTGTACTGTCGGGACAATTGAAGTTTTTACACCAGCAACTTTGTCAGCAAGGTCCTTTCAGGGGAGACCAATGAGACTTTGATGCCGCAGGAGGAGTGTTAGGGCAGAATGAAACAACTCAGACGGAGGCAGGAGGGAGAACGAGAAAAAAAGAGAGTGAGGGAAATAGAAAGGCCAGTGAGACAGAGACGAGACAGCGAGAGCAGAAAGGGGGTGGAAAGGCAAGGCGAGACAGTGGAAAGGGGGTGGAGGAACTGGCAAAGCTCGTACTGACAGCAATGGGGCCTCTTAACAATCCAGGAATATTGTCTGAAATCAATCTGTCATCGTGGAGCTGTTGAGCTTGTCATTACGACGTGGTACTCGCCCTTTCACAGTGACAATTTGTTCAGCGCTTTCCCAGTCCACCTCACTGCTGCGCTGTGCAAAAGGTCAGGGCCCTCTATCCATCTCCGTCTGCCAGTCTGTCTCTTTGTCAAACAACTGAGCTCACAGAGCCGTACAGTCCTTTTATCAGTGACCGGATGATGGCCCAAACACAAGCACTCCTGGAGCGACTTCTGTTCCACTAGTGGGTTTCTGACTATCAGCAGCCAAAAAGTGATTCTGTTGGTCAGTACCTAAAATATCCATAAAACCAAATGCTGTTTTTTGTTGTTGTTGTTATTTTACATAAATAACCTGCAAAATAGTTCACCTCATATTAAGCTCAACATACACATCTTAGTTAATATTTAGGTGGCTGTTCAGGACTTTTGAACTGACCAATCAAAGTGCACAGCAAAAAGAGTTTGTTATAGTTTTTGATGATAGAAGTCACACATTTAGACTCTGAAATGGGATTTGATTTATTGCACTGATGAAAAAGTGTCAGTCTCATAAGAGTCACAAAAGAAAACCTAAAAGACTACAGTACTAAAGTATATAAATATTTGCATAAACGTGGGTAAAACTGCAACAAAATTCAATACAAATTTCATAAATCACGACGTTGCGAGCGGATCATTTTTTACTAGGGATGCACGATCCGATGGTATTGGACGATGATATTAGCGATAGTTAAAAATTGGACATCGGCCATGCCATCAAAATAACTCACTGATATAAAAGACGCTGTTTTTGTATGACAACCCAGTGACAAGGACGACTGCAGCGCCAGCACAAAGATATGACGTCACACGCGCCGTTGAGTTTAGATTTGTGAAAATTTACAAATTCAGTGTTGTCATTGTGTTAGAGAGTAAATGTCATGAATAAATTTGACATGAAACATAATCCAAGTTGAAGTGTTGCATCATTTTCAAATGCAGCTGCCTGTTTGGCAGCTGCCTTTGGTAGCAGGCCAAACTGACCAAGACCATACAGAATAATGTTGTTTTTTTAATTCCACAGCAGAGAAAGCTATGTACCGTAGTCTGTGTAAGTAGGTCTAGGGGAAAAATATCGGTATTGGTATCGGTTATTGGCCAAATAAGTTTTAACTTACAGTATTGGCATCGGCCAAAAATCCAATATCGTGCATCCTTAACTTTTACAGTTGCTTTGCGTTTTCGCTACATCATATTTTGCAAATTTACACCTATATGTTCAGTATCAGTATTTTCTTGATCATGTGAAAGCAGAGCCCAAAATATACATAACTCAATATGCCTTGTCCTGATGTGGAGAAAAAGTGATCAAATGAGTGGGAATTCCTCTTTAAAACTGTCCATTACAGCTGTTGTCTGACTTGGTGAGCAACAGCAAAGCAAAAGCTCATTTTTAAACTGAGCAAAAGGTCAATCAAGATACAAACAATTGTATGAATAGAGTAGTGTAGTCAACTTCCAGGCCTTAAAGTCAAAATGCACATGGAGACTGATCCAAACTCCAAATTGTCCAAAGCTCTGTCCCAGTGCACGAGGAAATCAAATCAGTTTCAGTGCACGGTGCAGGATTCCAGTCTGGGAAAGCAGTAGCCCTGAGATAAAATACAACAGGTCATTCTCTTTGGTCCTGAGATTATTTTTCCTCCCATCCCACTCCTCACGTCAAAGATGAGACATATTTTTCCATTTATTGCAGTAGCAATGTGTGCTTAAAAAGAAAACATATTAAGGAAAATTAGGGGCTTTCAGCCTCTCTCTCCAATGCTGGAAATGGCTTTGAGCATATTCCACCACAACGGCCTGTATGTGTGCAACAAATCTTACGTTTTATAACCCTTAGTCAATGAGAACAATAAAAGACTTCTCAAAGTCACTAAAACGAATCCTTAGTGAAAAACAAAATGGAAGCAAAGAAGCCACAAAGCATTGTGGGGTCTCATGGAAACTCGTTGGAGGTGAACTGAAAATACGGGGGGGATCAAATGGAACTGTAAGGAGGTTGTTGATGGGTCAGGGGGGGAGGAGGGGTGTTAAAGGAAGCAGAAACTTTATTCAGAGCTTGTTATTTCTTGGCTTGGCTTTCTTCAAGCCCAGCCAGCCATCACTGTTGCCACCACTATAACTTACAATCAGCCTTTTAACTGCAAAACGGGAGGGTTGGCTGGGGTGTGAGTCTGCTTAGTGTGTGCGTGCGTGCGGGGTTTTCTGAAAGCTCTGAAGAAAAGGTAAAAAAAGAAAACCAAAAAGAGTGAAAACCTTCATAATCCTCTGAATGCAAGGCGCCAAAGTCTGGTAACACTCCATGCCTGTCCGAATCCGAAACAGAAGGAAAACAACGAGCACGGAAGACGGACGACACACGGAAAAACAAAAGACTGAAATCTCATCCTGGACAGATATGAAAACGAGGGCATCCAGGCCGCCTGATATGACAATCTGATAAAACTGTCTTCAACAGCATGATTCCAGCAGGCTTTGGCAAGTACAGCCTAGCCAGAAAGGTAGGGCAGGAAACAAACAATTTGAAGCTTCACAATAACATCTGATGGGTCCCAAACTTATCAGTCTTTAAGGTGTTACTTTTTTTAGTTTGTACATTTTTTGTGCCAATATAAACTCAAAAACATTAGAAATAAAACACTTGGTGTTCCTTGTAGAAATAACACCCTCCATACTTTCATGCCAGAGCATGAGATATTTTGCTAACAGAAAGACTTAATCAACTTTAATACAGTATTTTCCAGTGTATAAGTCACATCAGTCAAAAAAAGCTTCACGATGAGAAAAAAAAAACCACATATAAGTCGGATTTATTATGCATCACTTCTGGCCCGTTGTGTTTATTATGCGTTGATTTAAAGGTTCAGTATGCAGTTTCTGTAGAACATCAGCGCTTAGAAAAAATTTCAACAAGCAAAGCATTCTGATCCCTCCCCCTCAGAGCCATATATGGCTCTGCCCCCTTGTGGTCTGTTGAAATTCAAATTCAAGCTCTGTTTTTATTGGCTGATTCAAATTCAAGCTCGGTTTTTATTGGCTGGTTACAAACTTTGTTTTTATTGGCTGGAAAATGGCGGGTCACTTTTTCTTTTTAGAAATGCTTATTTACCACCTGGAGAAGCAAGGGGACAATATTTTTTTAGTTTTTTTCAGAGATTACCTCTCTAACATCAATCTAGTGACAGAGTGAAGAAATATGTTAAAAATATATTGTTAGAAAAGTTACATATAGCAGCTTTAATGGTCAAAACAGCTTTATTTCGCCTGGGCGGCGGCAGTGCCATCCATCGCGGCCGGAGCTGCTAGCTCTCCAGCGTTCCTCTGCCTGCACCAGCTGAGTGAAGCGAACGTGCACGGGAGAACTCGCTGTTGCAGTTCTTAGAAATTTAAATCATCAGTCAAAAATCGTGTTATGAATATGGGAATAAAAGTATATAAGTCGCTTCAGCATAGAAGTTGCAGGACTGACAAATGTACGGGTATGCAAAAAAAATCTGTGACTTATACGCCGGAAAATACGGTAGTTAATGTCAAAGTTTTATAAACGGATCTCGAGCGATCAGTTAGCGCTTGGAGTGCGAATTAAGAATAAGTCTCAGGGGGCTGGGCGCTTGGGCGTTTGTCAGCTCGGCCTGGTGGCTGCCTGGTGGGGCTCGGGTCCTCTGGTCCTGTCAGGTCTGGACCTGAGGGATGGGCGTCCCCGGTGCCCGAGCCTCGGTGACCGGCCCTGGGGCTACGTCGGTGCGGCGGGCTCCGGCGGGGGCCTGTGTATTGTCGCTGTTGACCCCGGGGGGTCATTGTATGTGGTCCCTGGTGGGGTTCGTCCGGTTCTTCCACTTGGTCGGATCTGGGGAGTGGACGAGTGGCTCGTCCTGTTCGGGTGGTCCTGGGGACTCTGGGCTCGGGGTCCTTCCTGGGGTCTTGGGCTTTGATCGCCCCTTCGTCTGTCTCGGGCTTTGGGGGGACGGGTCTCTGATGCTTCACAGTTGCTACTAAATGTTCTATTGGAGGAACCTCATTCACTTATGCATGCTCACAACCACACACAAATGGATGCAGGGATGTATAGTAGATGTATGTAGATGGGTATATAAATGAATATAAATATATATGTATGTATATTGTATATATATTTGTAGGTATGGGTATGTGTATTTATAGAAATATTTGCAAGGTCATGAATATTATCAGTCTTTATGCTTGTATGTTTCGTTGTTGTGTTCTGTCATGTGCTTTGCAGGATTGTGGACGGAGGTTTGGTGTGTTTGCCTTGTGCTCTTTCTGTGGACAATTGTTGTTTTGTTGTCTCACTTTCTCTTTTCTTTCTTTCTCTCTATTAAAAAAAAAAAAAATACATATTGGAGTGAGAGGATGGCTATAAGGTGTGAAGGGAGGCCATCTATAAATGGAAAAAAAAAAAAAAAATAAAAGAAAAAAAGAATAATTCTCAGGTAGTCTGCCGCTACCGGTGTATGAATGTGTGTAGCATTCAATGTGTGTAGCACTTTGAGATTTTCACTAATGAAAAGTGCGTTATAAATTGAATTCATTATTATTATTATTATTACTATTAAACACACCAAATTTAACTCATCTGTAAATTTAGATGAGTTGTAGTTATTTCTATGTTTTGTAAGGTCATTAACCGTGTTTCCATCTATTTTCAATTCGAATTTTGAGCGAGTTTTTGAAATTTCGCAAAAATGTAAATAAAAATTAATGCGAATCAGAAGTGTTTCCATTAACTGGCTTGAAGCGCATTCACCAGGCCACGCAAAGCGGCATTACGTCAGACGTCAGCGCCATTACGTCAGACGTCAGCGTTACGCATGTCTACAGTAAACAGGAAGTAGCGGTTGAAAACAGGACCCGACCACACATCTCGGCAAAATGGAGAGAATATTTCAGGTATGTGTTGCTATCGGGCAAGTTGTATTTATTCTGTCATGCCAACTAGTTTTAGCGATGTTACATGTTGTCCGGAGATGAAGTCACGTGACGTAAATGTTCGCTACGTCAGAACTGAGTCGGCAAATCTGTTTCCATCTCTCGTTTTGCGCATCGGCTCTGATTCGAAGAACCCAAAAACCACCTCAAGCGAGCGTATCAACTTTTTTGAGAATTAGAGGAAGTTAATTCGAATCGTGCCGTTTCCATTCAGCTTTTCTGATGCGATACTTCAAAATGCGCATCTAGAAACCTTGATGGAAAACACGGCTATAGTTTGTTTTTTGTCAATGCTTTTTTTTTGTGTCTTTCTGCAAAGATCAAGCTTATGATACAAAGAGAGTGTAGGAGAATCAGAGCGGTGATGTAAAAGCCAAAACAAGTTTACATTTCTGCACCCTCGTGCACAGATACGCACAAACTTGCGATCTGATTCCTAGAAATGTTCCCTCTAAGGAACGAAACAGAACATATGGAATCTCGTAATTTTTCTTCACTACAGATACTGATTGAACAGCTGTAAGATGAGGGGGTGGGGAGACCCTCCACCACTTGGTTCCCCAACAGAAAACAGAGCAGGACAGGAGAAAAAAGGAGGTTTAGGACAGGTTGTGCAAAACAAACACATCCCACTGTGGGTCTAACATGTTATTGTAAGGTCACTTGTAAGGTTCCAACTAGGCGGACCCCACCACCTTCACCCCCTCCCCACAACCCCCTTTAGACTTTGCCCCAGGGTGTAAACACAGCAGCAGGGTCCAGTCTCATCAGACGCTATTTAGCACCAAGCAGCTGTCAATTAACAAAAATCTGGTATTCATACGTCTGGTAAATGGTGCTAGTCAGGCTTGAGAAAGGCATAAAGTGGATTATCATTTGAATGGTGGCGGCCCTGACGCCTCTGTGAGCACTTTGTGAGCAGCTCCACCGCGGCTGAAGGTTAACAGGAGGCAAAAAGGACTTTTATTTAACCCAACGCGAATCCATTCAGCCGACAGGAAGAGTGTGTGTGGTCTGGAAACACACCCAGAGCCAACTGCCCAAACAAACTAATGAGCATTGCAACAAAGACGCACACACACACATGCACACACAGACATGGGAATTCCTTCAAGAAAATCTTTTCACTGGAGCATTAGCATACAGCTGAAAGTGATACAGAAACCAAAGTTGAAATTCCACGTGAATGTTTAATTGTAGAGCCTGTTAAAGTCAGTCAGTGAGGACAGCGCTGCTTTCAGGGACTTTATGACCCAGCTAAAGTAAACACCGACTGACCTCCATTATGACTACTTATCACAGCTACAGCCCTTTCCTTTCTTTACCCCTCTGAGGGGTGAAGTCTGACACATTCCTCTCCAAATGTTTCCTCCTGAACTGACAGGGTTGGCAGTGTGCGCTGAAAGATGGGAAACGTGGATTGCAGCAGTTGTGGTAACGTTATTTCCGTGATACAAAAAGGAACAGTTTCACCTGGAGTGGAGGGTGCAAGAACGTCCTGAGGTTTCTTAAATTGCTCTAAATGCTTTGGATGTCTCATTATCATGACTTTTCTCAGGGTAATTTCAGCCACCCTAATAAAACATGCATATATTCAGATGCAAGAAAGCCGTGCTGCTTTTCTCTCATAAGCTTCTTCTCATGCTTTCCTTTGTAAAATGCTGGTGAAGATTCTCAGTCGTCCAGGACATGATAAAATCAGAACAAGCGTTCAATACAAAAACAACTGGACTTTATTTGTTACAGAAAACGTTTCACCCTCTATCCAAAGGGCTTTTTCAATTCAAAGGAGCAGCCTGTGTGACAGTGAAGTTATTAACAGGCTGACATGCCA
>JBBPBX010003456.1:60026-76267 GCA_038048925.1 Garcialebias charrua
CTAATATAGTGGGAATAAACAGCAGCACGAACATGAGTTTGTATGAGCAGATGATCACAGATGAACACAGATGAACACAGCGACAAGAAAACAGATCAGCATTGACAGTGAAGTTATAAACAGGCTGACATGCCACGCAACAACCTATGTACATAGGTACAGTACATTTACATAGGTTGGTGCGTGGCATGTCAGCCTGTTTATAACTTCGCTGTCATACAGGCTGCTCCTTTGAATTGAAAAAGCCCTTTGGATAGAGGGTGAAACGTTTTCTGTAACAAATAAAGTCCAGTTGTTTTTTGTATTGAACGCTTGTTCTGATTTCCTTTGTAAAGCGAGTCCGCAGTGAGCACTAATAGCTGGCAAATAAGAGCAGTCTTCAAGGATCAGGAGTTGTTTAAGATTAATTACTGCTGCTCTGTCCAACCTGAAGGGACCACCATGCACAATAATTCAGTCATTGTTCTCTACAAATGGACTAAAGCTCTGTAAATATGGAGCTGAGAGAGGGTGGGTGGGAGTGAAGGTCAGTCATGCCTCTTTTTAATGACCGCGCATGAACTTAACTCACTTCCTTTGACTATACATTGGTAATAAATGGAAGGAAATGCAAAGAGAATTGGGAGAAAAGATTGAGATGTGTGGCAGACGGGTGGCAGGCAAGACTGGACGCAAGATATGGATGGAATATTTCATGGATGTGTAGATAAGAACTGAGAGGAACTTTATCTAAAATATGAGAAAATCATTATTTTAGTGCCTTTTTTGCCTTACAGCTTGGGCCACAAGCCAGAACTCCACTATTAAACCCACTCAGGAGCGATGTTAAAAAAAAAACACAAGGTCTTTGGGCATTTTGTTGCAGAGAAACTAGCATCATTACTGTTGAAGGAAATGGAAAATTGTGAGGGAGCCAACAGCCTTGTTATTTTAACAGCTTTTGGCACAATTTTTATCTCATGGTACTTTCTTGTTACATGATGTAACGCCACTATAAAACACACTTTCCACAAGAGTTTACAGCTTTCCAAAGAATGCTGTACGTGCTGTGTACGCTATGTGTTCATTGTTCGCTCGTCCTGGTAACGCCATATGTCCAGGCGACTGCATTCTTTGTGGAGCCCAGTGGTCCCTGAGACTGTCACCAGATTAGAGGTTCTGCTGGGACACATCACTGAGCACCTTCTCCAGCTGCTGGGGAAGGAAGGAGCAGAAGGGGGAGGATGGAAGAGGCAGGAATGGAGGAAGTGTGGAAGCTCTAGGAGGCCCTGG
The DNA here is from genome assembly GCA_038048925.1 of Garcialebias charrua. Classification (NCBI taxonomy): domain Eukaryota; kingdom Metazoa; phylum Chordata; class Actinopteri; order Cyprinodontiformes; family Rivulidae; genus Garcialebias; species Garcialebias charrua. The sequence continues at coordinate 61,299 of JBBPBX010003456.1, forward strand.
CCAATACCAAAGTTGTAGCGGTAAAGTGAGAGAGAGGGCCCCTTGAGTGTGTGTGTGTGTGGGTGTGTTTGGGGCAGGGGGTCCTGGGTCAGATATCCCCCTCTTGAATGACAGCAACAGGCCTAAAATCTTACTGCCGTTTCGGGTGCCAAGTTTAAAACGTTTAGATAACAGCAGTAACACTTGTGTGTTTTTACTGTTTCACACATGAGACAAAGACGTGGTGTCCTTTATAATTTCATTTACATTAGTCAAAGATGTCAGCGTGCACTGTTAAACTTTACAGGGGTGGTTTTACAGCTTCACTGGCCTTGGCGTCACAATAAAAGCACAAGTCGGAACCTCCGGAATGTACTGTATTTCACCGCGCGTCGGGAGTCAAGCTGTTGTCTTTGGACTGTAACACAGAACCCACTGTATTTCTGCGTCTGCTGGGAGAACTGTGAAATATTTACAACTCGTAGATTGTCAAGCGTCACTCTTTATCACCGACCGTCTGCAAACCACATGCACGCGCCGTGTGCATCTGTTTGAGCATCTGCAACCACTTTGAGAGAAACTATGAAAAACGGGCTACAATAAATTCTTCCTTTTCACTGAGTCGGGTTGGACCCACTACAGCACTCTCCACCATCTCATTGCCGTCTGGATTTCTCCTTCTCTGACATATGTTAATCTCCAAACATATAAAATTGCCTGTCTAATCTGATTTAGCCTCCCCGTCTTGTTTACGTTTGATTTAGTCATGCCGTGAAGGCACGGCTGCCACGCTGTGAATGAGGTATTGTCTGCAAACCCCACAGATCTAATCTCCCCCTCTAAACCGCTGCCAACCCCCCATTTCTGCCCAGTCCACCTTGAGCCGTATTAATCACATGCAGGTACTGCACCTAGCAGACACCTCCTCGATTCACCATCCACTTTAAGCAGGAGAAAAAAGAGAGCGTTACAAAGTCAAACTGTTCTGCAGAGTGTTTTCCACCTGGTTTTCAGATTTCTCTCATTAGCAGCTTTGACTTTTGCCGCCAGTGGCTTGCATCAACAAGGAGGATGAAATCATAGAAACGAGCTCTTAAGTTCACTCCAAGTTGTCCTTATAAGACAAATTGTTGACACTGGGTCAATAACCTGTGCAATGAACTCTGGTGAGACTGAGGGGGCTGATGTGAGACAGTCTCTTTGCCAGCCACAGGAGAGCTGGACTCTGACTTGTGTTCTTTCACCCTGATGGATGATGTTTGTTTGCTTTAGCTGCACTGAATGTGCACACTCACACACAGCCGTGATGGAAAAGACACTCCAGCGGGAGAGGGTTGGCTCTCCCCTTCCTTTACCCCCATGTTGATTTTAAGCTCTGCTTAGGTTCATCATTATTTTTTGGTTGTTGCTTCAAGTTTAGGCTTTTCCGTCCCCGTTCCGTGAGACGACACAACTGAGAGTTTCTCGGTGCTCACAGGAAACCGGCCAGTCAGCTTGGTTATTAATGAGCCCTGATGTTTCCCTCCATGTTAAAGACATTTAGAGCATATCTCACCTCTTACACAGTCAGTCAGTAAAACAGCCTCAGAGAGAAACAGCAACATCTTCAGGATGTCCATACTGTCCAAGGACAAGTTCATATCTGAAAGACACATGGATTTTTTTTTTTAATTCACACAAGACAACAACTGATAACCTGAAATAAGTCATGAGTGCATTATGATAAAACGAGTTTGTTCGTATAATTGTGTGATTATGTCTATTTAAACGTTTTTGTTTAGTTGTACTTTATGTATTTACTCTTTTTTTAAACCAAATAAGTCTAAATGGCCCAACAACAGGTCAGTAATGTAATGAAGTATTTTTATTTTTAGCACAAATAAGAAAGTCGTGAAGGATATTAGGATGTAATAAACAACACTTGGAGGACAACATACCTTGATAGTGAGTGAATTATTAAGCCTTGTGTCAGCCAGATGACAGAGTCCGGGTCGAGTCCATGAATCTTGTAAAAGTGACAGCAGTCCACTTCCCACCGACCTCTACAACTTTCAACACATGTCCAGCCTCGGACAGAAAGTAAAAAGCGGACACGTTCGAAAGAGAAGACAAGGTTCACGATGTGAATGTCCTGACACGGGGAGCTCCGGGGAGTCCTCACTGCTCCTCGTCGCAGGGACTCTGGACTCTGTTAGCGGGCACACGGCGGAGACTTGTTGGACGTCCCAGAGCTGCAGCTGCGGGCCAATCACAGCCAGCAGAGGCCGCCGCTCGCCATTAACTCTTTATCACACTCGAACTTCTTTTATCCTCTCTCTCACAGCCGCCAGGCTAATGTTCGAGGAAACAGATAACAAGGATGTAGGATGCCAGATTTACTTACGCGCTACAACTGATTACACCCTGTTTGTCCGTCTAAAAGTAACATTTAGGTGATTATTTATGCACTAAATGGGCATTGCGAACTATTATTAGCAAACTCCGAAGCTACATTTTTTTTATTTATAAACTCTACGATGCAATAAATTTCTAACATTAGCGTGATATAGCATAATTTACAAACGTTAATTATGTTAAAAGAAGAAGAAAACTCAGATACTTCCTCTACACTTAACTACTGCTAAATGACATGGCGGGCAGGTGCTGTCACCTGCTGGCCATTCTGGTGAACTGCACAAAGCCACAACTGTACTACTCAGTACAGTATACAAATCAAGTACTGTATATATTTTTTTCCTCTTCCAGAGGACCATGCATTTTGGTGTTTGATCAAATGATTATAAATTTATTATAAAAGAAATATTAAGCAGAAATCTCTGAAAGGTTGGGACAGATATGAGTCTCCACAAGATTGTGAGGCAATGTCTTTATAACAAGCTTATAAGCAAGAATGAAAACTTGTCCCCTTTTAGTGCCATTATTGTATTTTTCAGACTGTAAGGCACACCTAAAATTTAGTTTTCTCAAAAATAGACAGTGAGCCTTATCAGCAATTGTGCCTTATGTATGAATTCTGGTTGGGCTTACTGACCTTGAACTGATTTTATGTGGTTACTGTGAATGAGTTGAATAAATCTGACTCATCTGTTTTGTTTCGCTTAATTCACCTTATCCAGTATGCCTTATGTATGAAAACAGACCCATTCATTGATATTGTGCCTTATCATCTGGTGCGCCTTATGGACTGAAAAATACAGTACATTAAGAGCAAAGTGACTGATACCAAACTGTGAATTGATATGCTACAGGACAATTCTTTTACACTCAATGACGACATCTCAGAGAAGATATACATCTTTTCAGTGAATGTTATTTTTTCTATTACACCAACATTTTATAGATGGATAATTTCTGTTTGATTATTTTGCCACTTTAAACTTAAAGGGAATAATAAAGGTCACAAAGACATATAACTGCAAGGATGACCTGGACAGTGTCAAACCATGAACTTGGTAAAAAAAAATTGAATTATATTTTGTACACTTTGTTAGCAGCCAGACACAAAACATTTTTTTCTCTAATTGTCATTATTTTTTTTTAACAAAAGTGCCTAATACTTGAAAGCATTTCTGCTTTTCAAAAAGTTATTATTGTGTAACTGGGATCTCACAATGTAGATTGTTTCTAAACATTAATATAAAGTACATAAGTTGAGGACAGAAAAACTTGGGTCTAAAAATAAACTACGCACAGCATAAGATTCTGAATTTTTGTAGAACCACAGAAAAAAATTAAGAACAAACAGCAAATATCTGTCACAGGACTTATATCTTATGACATATTATGTAATGTTTTGTCAAGACTTTTCCGAAACTGTAAATAGTTATCATCAAAAATAATTTTAAAATGTTAAAAATGTATATATACCAGTAAATTCATGAAATTCAGCTTCATTCGTTCCTCTAAACACAAAATATTTTGTTTTTTATGCAACATGTTGTCCAATAAGTTCATTCTTTTATCCAAATCTGTTCATAAATAATACAAAACTTTTCTCGTGTGACATGAAACCTCGTTTTATGATTCAACACAATTTTCCACAAGAACACTAAAGTTTAATATTATGAGCAGATGTTTAATTAAAAACTCATCACTCACCTGCTTTACGTTTTATTTCTCATCATTGATGCTTTTATGAAATTAAATAAAGTGCATGATATTAGTCAAAATGTTCTGAAGTGCAAACTTTAAATTTAATTTGAGTAAGATTTGGCTCAATTTATTGCTATTAAGCTGTTGTTTTGATTATGAAAGGAGGTAAAACACATTTATGAATAAGTACCAGTATCACTAAAGAAATAAACTGAAGGCAGTCTTGGGAAATTATGAATACAACCTAAAATCTTTCAAAAAATGTAAAAACCTATGTTTATGGTGTATTCCTCAAATAAAAAGGAGAAACATTTGTGAAACAGATCAGTTTTAAACATCACCTTCTCCAACCTACCTGAAGGTTCCAGTCAGCGACATGCACTTTACACATTTGTTCTTTAAGGTTCAGACAATTCCATATCACATTGAAAAATATAAACTTTGAGGTATTTACGCTCCATAAAGACGAAAAATCCACTTTTGCCAACTAGGTCCTCTCTGTCCTGCAGTTACTTCATGCCAGGTCAAACTGGTGCATAATTCAAAACTATTCTACATGAGAATTACTAAAATACTTTATCAGGTCAGACAATATTAAAACTGTGAGTACTATAGAGGATTTCAAGAAGTGAACATACGTCTTTTAGACCAGAAAAAAGATCATTTATTTCAATATACATCGCATTTAAAACTATATAACATTTGTTGAATATTTTACACAGCTCTTAATATGGAAATGAATTGAGCTTTACAAAATAAGCCCAAGCTCTGAAATAATAACAGAATCTCTCTCATTTTTCTTACTGCATGTCTGTTTTTTTACATTAAGGTATATTACAGCTTCATTTCATTAGTGTTATTTATAAAATAAAAGTTTGCAAGGTTTTGTGTACCAGTAATAGGATGAATGAAACAGTAGTTAGGTGATTCTAACCAGATAAAGCCTGAGGCACTGCAAATAAAAACATTTCATCACTGTCATTCAAAGCCCCTAATTGGTCACAAAGAATCATCGTAAATTTGAAGTAACAAGAATGAAGCTGTCAGTCTGGCAACAAAATATTTGTTCCTGTCTGACATTGTACAACTTTGTCCTTCAGAAAACTATAACTAAATATCAAAAGATTTGTCACTCAAGTGTGAGTTAGCAGTAATAATATTGCACAGTAACATTAACAAGGAAAATAAAACCACTGGGTGATTTAGGCCTGTGTCCCTGCGAGCCAGCACCCGAGAAGGCCTCTGCTCCACTCCAAGTTATTCACTTTGTGGCATTAATGAGGTTAGCAAGAGATAAGAGGTCTTCAAGACAATACTTCATATCAATCTCAGCTACAGTGGGAGTCCTCGTACCAAACTCTAATGATTCGAGCAGTAAACGTAACGACCATCAACCTGTAATGGAATCTGGACTCCCCCTTCAAAAAAATGACACAAAGTTTGCAGCTTTATTACTGTACAAAGCTTAAACAAACAAACAAAAAGTTTTCTGTTTCTTTCAGTTTTGCTTTGCTGAGATTTGAGGCCTGCGGAAAATTGCTTTCTAATTCCCATTCAAACATCAAAATGCTTACGTAAACCAGAATTAGGAACATTTACATGGGGACTTACATTCTTTTAAGTGATCTGAGTCGTGTGGTCCTCAGATACAGACGTGGGAAGCTCATTAGAGTATAGAAAAATAAAACAACTCTTCTCAGTAACACCTTTAGGAAGAGGGGAAAAGGAGCCCGTTTGGATTTTGTGACGCAAACTGCTAAAGAAAGCTGCTGTTAGCTTAACCTTCTTTGCACCTCAACATTCAGGCTGCTGAGAATTACTAAAAGAAATCACTCCTGGACTCACTGACACATTAGCACTTAACCAACGGACTGGATCATCACGTTGTCTGGACTTTCTGCTCGTCTCATTTACAGTGACGTTACTCTGAAGCCGTGCTCAGGAGGTACAATCACGACCATTAAGGATTACCAGAGCAGTGCTGCATTTGTGTTTTGCTCGCAGCGGTGGTTCTGTCGGTTGCATATGCTCTTGTGGCAGACTGTGTTATAGGTACTGATACAGATTCAGATGGCGGGCTTGTCGCTGTAGAAAGGCGTGACATGAAACATGTAGCAGTGGGTGCAAACCCTGACGGGTTTCACTTGGCCATACCGAGGCAACGGAGCAGAGTGGGAAGAGCAACGAGAGCAGAAAATCTGAAATGAGAGTTTTTGATAAATTAGTTGCAATCTTTAAAAAAATAATAATAATAATAATTAGTTCCAATTGGTGTACATTAAATGGGGACTTTTAATATTTTTGCAGCTTCGAGGATAATCAGCTCATACCTTTCCACAGCTCCTACAGTGATGCTTCCTACGGATGACGGTGAAGGGAGCCTTGCAGGCAATGCAGGAGCTGCAGGCATCATCGGGGACCCAGTCTGGAGGGTCTGCATTGAGAGGCAACACGAGATGCTAAGCATACAGCAGAACTGTCACCAGCTGATCGTTTGCAGAGAGAGAAAGAGGAAGGGGGAAAAACAGGATGACAACTACACCCTGTGAGGGTCTGTCTGTGGATGTGCTGACCTTCGAACTGGCCTTCCCGGGCTTTGGCTGCCAACTCTGATGATGAAATGGTCTCCTGACACAGAGCACAGTCCTCCAGCACTGCACTGCGCAGAACAGGACCTGCTGGGCACCATAAAATAACCAATTTAAAATACCACACAATGAAATAGATCACAATTTATCTAAAGAGCTGAGCTACAAAGTTATGACCCAGTTCAGGACAGCAGTGGAATAATAGAAAACTGTCTGAATTATGAAAAACAGAGGCTTTTTCGTGTGTCGAAGTGGAAGAAAGCAGAACTGAATCACTTCTCTCATATTTAAATACCCTTAAGCATTTGATCTGTGACAGCAAGCATAAATTAAACTTGAGAAGTTGCATCACGTACAAACAAATTCATATTAAAATAAGTTTGACAGAAAACTTTGGATTCTAATCAGAAAATAAATTAAATATAATATATATCTGACCTTTCTTTTGCTTATCGTTGTCTCCTTCCTCACATTTTGTTGCCATGACTTCAAAAAGAGTTTTGAGGATGCTACGAAGGTCACTCGCATAGTTGGTCTGCAGCTGATCAGCAACACCTGTATCAACAGGTAAGAAATGTTAAGCCAAAAGACGTAAGGACACACAGAGGAGAGTCACGTAATAAAAACTTAATTTACCTGATATGCAAACAAAGAGACGGTGGATAAGATCACTGCTGCTGTGGAACCGGGATCGGATCTTGCTCCTCGATGCCACCTTGGCGTCGTGCAGGGCCAGCTTGATCTCCTGGTGGTCCAGTTCGTCTGACGTCCCAGAGCTGGGAGTCAGACTGCTAACAGGACTGGATGGAGACAGGAAAATCTCATTCCGCAAAAAGGCACACGTTCTTTAGATTTCAACATTTACCATTTTTAATCAATTCATGAAAAAATATCAAGAAACGACAAAGTGTATTCTTACATCTTCAATAAGGCAGCAGAGTAAACACTTTATGAATGATGTAAAGCTCAATAAACGTATTAACACTAAATGCTCAGATAAAAGGAATGTTTGTGTTTCAGCATAAAGAATATTCCAATCTAATATCCACAGTAAAAGGAAGAAAATAGTGAATTATGACTGTCAGATGTGACACTTTCATCAAACAAGAAAATAAAAAAAAAGGGTTTTATGATTATTTCTGTTTCATGCGACAGACACATGGATGAACTTTATGTTACCTGGGAGTATATGCACTGCTGGAAAGACTACATGTGGTTACCGACACACTCTCACAGTCACTACCTGACACAGAGCTGAGGGGAGAGTTCTGAAAACTAAAGAAAAAACAACAAAAAAACAACAACAACCAAACAAATAATAAAAATATATATATACACAAAAATGGTGAAATAAATACAGGTAACGAAAACATCTAATAAAAAAGTAAAATAAAGATGAAAACAGGCTCAAGTGTGAAACTCATACAAGCCTGAGACAAACCTGGAGCTCCTCCTGTTGAACTCCTTTTTATCTGGTATGTTGTTCCCCTCCTCCTTATCGCTCTCCCGGCCTCCACTGGCGTGCTGCTTCCTTTCAGTCCTCGGCTGGTGGCTACACGTGGAGACTGCCCCTCCTTTTCTAGAGCTGCAGTCCTGAGAGAGATGCCCCTGCAGCCCTGAAGGCACCACCAGGCACTTTTCACAAAGCTGGGAATTTGAATCCTCTTCTAGCGAATCTGAGGAGTAACGGGAAGATGGTGGAGTCAGCTGGGGGCCCTCACTTTTACTGAAAGGTTCGTGAGCAGGCTGAGGAAGCTGGCAGGCGGCAGACTGGATGACGGTGCTGGGGGCTGAGGTCTTATGTTTGTCCAGTCCCAGACCGAGGCCTAACCCGAGTCCTGCGGCGTCGGCGTCCTCGTGAGCGTCCTCGCAGCTCCCGCAGCAGACGCAGGAGTTCAGCAGGCAGTGAGTGGCCACCAGGGGCCCGCAGGGCTCCATCTCAGAGGGAGGTGGAGGAGGCAGCAGCAGCTTGTCCACTGCCAGCTCCGTCAAGCTGGGGGAGCGAGGGTTGAAGATGACTGTGGCGGACAGCTTCATCCCGCCCATGCGGTGGGCGATGATCTCAGCCGTTTCCGACGCCGTCCCTTCTAAACCCATTTCCCACCCGTTGCTGTAAGGCAGGGGCTCGGAACAAGAGGTGTGCGTGCACGGGGGGCGCTTTGCCACGGAGCAGCGCGTGTTCGTGCTGCGCGGCTGCGAACAAGGATGCTCGGACGTCGTCTCAGAGTACCAGCCGTTCCTTCTGGAGTAAGGCTGTGCTTCGAGCTTGTGCTGCACACGACACGTGGACTCTTTAGAAGAAGGGACGAGACAACTGCTTGCTTCTTTTGCAACACTGGTGACGCCCTCGCCTGCTGCATCCAGGTCCTCCATGAAAAAGACCCTGTCCTCCTCCTCTACATGGACGCCTGTCCTTCCACGGCTCCCCAAGGTTCTTCGTGGGGACGCTTCAGTGCTGGAAGCTCCACTGGAGCCTGCAGGCTCTTTGTTGCTGGGTTGATGGGCTGGAGACTGGCCTTGGCTTGGAGGGGACAGCAGAGTGGACATCTCGTCCCCCACGCGATGCACCATCATGTTGAGCTGTTCCAGCTCCTCCTCATCATACTGCATGGAGCACGCCAACTCGGCCTCCTCCGCCTCCTCACAGACCAGGCCTTCTTCCCGTTCCTCCTCCCCGCTTTGGGTTTCCACCTCCTCCCAGCCATTTTCCACTGCTGCCAATTCCTCCTCCCCATCAGTGACAACAAGCACAGGCATTTGTTCCTCTCCCCCCTCACCCTCCCCATATGAGGTGTCGCTTGTAAGGCTGCAGGATGAGCAGTTCTCTTGGACTTGTGCTGGTATGTTGCTTGTGGCCTGCTCCTGGTCTGCAGACAACTCTCCTTCCTGAGAAATACACAGGTTCCTCTCGAGGGTCATCAACTCCTCCTCCGTGAGAGTTTGCAGGAGATCCCTGCAAATATCATTGGGGAATAGTTGCAGTAAAAAAAAGCTAATAGGGAAAAGTCTCTTTTTGGTGAACACTCCTGAAATTTACCTTATTTTCTTCAACAAAGTGCGAAAAGGCCTGAAGAGGTCAGACATGTCCTCAGGTTTCCGGTCGAGGTTCAGAGGTCCCTCAGGAAACACAACAAGCCCACTGAAAAACAAGTTTAGCTTTCTGTAAGAGCAGGGTGGAACAGATTAGAGGGGGGGAAAGATTGGTGGAAAGATGGGCAACACTTACCACACAATGGCTAGTCTGGGAATTGTAAACATGAGTGCAGGTTCATAGTCGTCGATCATGTCTTGTGTGAGATAGCACAACTTCAGGGCCCTAAGACAACAAACAAAAAGGCGCCATAAGAAAAGAAACCGCATTATCTTCTGTTTCCAATCCACACTAGATAGAAGCAGGTGCAGGGTTTTTTATTTATTTCTGAAGGATTATCATCTTCATACCTCTCCACAGTCTCACAAAAGAGCACAATCACCTCCTGCTGTACAAAGTATTCTTTGGGAGACTTCACAGGCACCATGGCGGACACATAGCTGGCAACAGAAGAAAAAAAAACAACCACCTCAATTTAATTTATGTAAAAAAAAATTGTGTCCAACAGACGTAGTTAAATTTTGACGACGCAACCATTTCTGGTTGCTGATTTACCTGAGCTCAAACTCAGCAAAAAGGCTGTCAAAATGTTGTAACGCCTCTTTCATGCGGTCTGTGTACAGGTTAAGGTCTCTCAGAGCCTGGTCTCTGGTGATGTTGCGTACCTCCTCTAGGCTGCGGGTCAGGTCTTTAGCCAGGGGTCTCATCGCTATACTCTCTATCTCCCGGTTCATGATGATGGAGCCTGCAGCCAAACACTGAACAAGACCATACATCATTAACCATCGTGTACTGATCTGTCAGACTTCACATTGACTTTTGGTTTGTACCAGAACTTAAATAGTATATTTGCGAGGTTGTTTTCTTTCAGACTGATGCAGGAGGGAATACGCTACCTCAGCTCCAAACCACAGTTGCCCTGCCAGGTTGTCATGACGAATCTCCTCGGGGAACTTGACACTAAAGTCTCGGTTGGCCCGGTTGTTGGGGATACATTCATCCATGATCTGACTGATAATGTTCAACACGTTGTCCTGCAGACAAACACAAAGGTGACAGAAAACCAAACTGAGCAAACTAGCTGGAAGGATGAGCAGACATGAGAAGCAGCCTTGTTTAATTAATGTTATTTACTAATCCACACTGAAGCCAACGATGGAACGAATCCATCTGTCACACATTTAGGAAGCTCTGTTAAATTCCCTTGCTTGAAGACGTTTGATTAGGAAAGAAATAAAAACAATTTGACAAGAACATGAGATCTTTACGGCCCTGCAGCTACGTTCAGTTTCAGTAAAGCTCCAGAAATGACAACAGTGTCTCGCACACACACATGAACAAATCCAGCTTATGTGCCACTCGCATGTTGATCAGCCATAACAATGACTTACAATGAGCTTTTTACTCAACCCCAGCTGTGCTGCAGACTGTAATCTTGTCAGGCAAAGAACCGTGGCAGGAAGAGAAAGATTAAAAAACTCTGGGAAGGAGCGCTTCGCCATTTATTCCTGTATCTCGGTGTATTGAACGTCCAGGCTGAATCTCCCTAAACAGGATATAAATTACCACTTTCACTTGTGTTAGCGTCCAGGTGCAGTGACTCTGCTAGGATATGAGTATGTTTGTTCTGACTGAAGACAAACTGTTCATTTTTCTTGTTTTTCAACCCCTTTTTAGTCTCATCGTCGTGACCGTTCACAAACTTTCTCTCTTTTCCTTGTGATACAACTTTATCTTAGTCAATTGCAAAACAAAATATTGTGCAGAAGTCTTGTGCTATTATTTATTTCTTCATAATACTCAAGAAAATAAAAAGTACCAGTACATTGAATTATTGAAACATGGCCAATCAATAATTGAAATATGTATATTTTTTAGCCATCATCCAAAGCTACTCCTTCAATAACAGCTACATTTTGTTCACGTCTTTGTCAAGATATGGTAATCACATTCTGCTTTATATATTAAAATCTAGGCTAAAACAGTGAAGACATACTGTATTAAGATCTAAATTTTTTCCTGGTCATACTTCCATCTATTTTGACAAAAAAAAGTTTAATTGAGTCAATTTATAAGACCTACGACCATGAAGATTTCCATTTATCTCATGAATATTTTAGCATACATCCATTTTTCTCTTGATTTGAGCTCCTTTAGAATGGCTTCTCAACACAGTCCCTTTAAATTCAGACTTTTTCTGATTCGTTTTCTGTGTCTTGATCAATTAAAAGATGAAGCATCTCTCAGGTCCTGCATCAGGTTGTTGCTGACAGAGGATCTGTGCTAAAGGACATCCCTTTCAAAACTGCCTGCCCTCTGAAATTTCTCAAGTCAACTCTTTTTACCTACAGCTTGCCTGGTTCAACATAATTTTAAGACACATTAAACATTTTAAAACTTACGCTAAAGGATTTTCTAAGAGTCAAACAATGGTATACAGTATTATGATGAAAAAATACTATATTCTGCCTGGCAACAGTCATAGTTTGTCTTTAATAAAGATTCAATTAACAGACAACTGGCTCATCACTTGAGTAAGACATGGTTGTAAGCTAAAATGACTATATTCATTGGTTTAAAAAGAAGAACAATTAAAATTGGAGAGGTCCAAGACTCTGAACAGAAATCTCATTTTAAAAAGCAGACATTCTCCTAAAAAAAAATCTTCAGAAAGCTTGGGAAACTGTTAAGACCTGTGGGAAAAAGTAGGAGTACAGGTGGTCCCCGATTTACGAGCACTCTTACTTACGAGGTTCCGGATTTACGAGGTTATCATATTTAATAAAAATATGAAATAAAAAAATAAAAATATATTTTTTGTTTAAAGGTATTGTGACATGATGTTGGAAATTTGCACATTTGTCACAACATATATATCTTATATCATTCAGCTTTGTTCGTTTTTGCAAAATAAATTATAAATATATTAACATTTCATTACAAGTTATGGTAATTTTTTCGCTGTGACACGCCCCTAGAAATCCGCGCATTTCCGCAAACGTCATCAATGACGTGACAACGGGAAGGCACCCGCTCTAGCTGCTCCAACGCGCATGTAAATAATAATGTCGAATCAGACGAGTGCAGCATTTCTAGAGTTGATCTAAGGGATTTGTCTTCAGTTTTGGAAGTTCTGTTAGTTCCGGTGATGAACAAGAGCCAGCAGGTTTTAATTTAGGTATTCAACCATATTTATATGAACCTTACTGTTCAGGAAGTGAGTCTGAACCGAGACTGCAGAGGAGGGAGGATTTTAGGCATGAAAAGTCATGGAACCCGATCTATCTCGTTTACAGAGCACTGATTGGTAATTTTTTAATTAATGTATCTAATAATTATTCAACATTAATTATAGTTTAAAAATATGAGTACCTTTGAAGTATCTGTACTTTTTTAACGTTTATTTTAACATGAAAAACATTCTTATTTCCACATATGTAATGTGCATGTGTAAATACACTGAATGTTCACTATATCTTGAGAGTATATTTATGAATTATCACTTCAAAAATGAATTTTCACTGAAATTATGTCTGAATTTCACTGAAATTATGTCTGAATTACATCAGTGCATTTAATGATTACTGCTTACAGTACTTACTTACTTGCAGCCTAGTTTTATCATAAAAATATTTTGAATTCAATGAAAACACAAAACAATTGTATTGTTTTATAAATATTTCTCCACTGTAAATAAAGCAACAATCTGATATAATCACAAAATTATATAAATACAGTACAATATATGCTGGTGGAGATTCTCAGTCGTCCAAAACATCATAAAATCAAAAAAAGCGTTCAATACAGAAACAACTGGACTTTATTTGTTACAGAAAATGTTTCACCCTCTATCCAATTGAATTGAGAACGCCCTATGGATAGAGAGCAAAACGTTTTCTGTTACAAATAAAGTCCAGTTGTTTTTGTATTGAACGCCTTTTTTTTTACCATATAAATACTGTATATCTTTATAATTTACATATAAAAATAAATATGTAATTTATTAATTTTTAATGAAAAAAAGTTTAAACACACATATTACATTATTTTTAAGATGTTAAACAAACGAGTCCAAACTCACTAACGACTTGAAGGCAAACCCCTTTAAACATAATTTCCTAACCTATAACTTGTTTAAAAATATACTAAACATTATTTGTATGTCAAATAAATAAGAGTACTATGTACTACAAAAAAAGACACTGTAGAAAAAATCCAGGTGGTAGCTTGGCAGGGGGACGGAAGAACCAGAACAGCCAGGGATCAAGTGATGACCTTATTAAGTAGTTCTCCCTGTGTGCTCTGCCAGTGGGTGGAATGCAAGGCACAACAGGCCAGATGAAAACCTCCCTGGCTACCTGTGTAACTTTACCCACGATGCTGCCACCACTCTTATAAACACCTAAAACAGCTGCTTTTATCTCTGCAAACAGGTCAGCAGCGCACTAGTTCATCTTAAAGCTCTTCTTAATACAGTACAGTAATGTTGTAGCTCAGATCTAGCCTGGTTGATACCAGACCCATGTCCTTCACTTCGCTTTGTACTAGGGTCTGGCATCTCTCCCATAGACAGCGATTTCTCCGTTAGATTTTTGAATGGACCAATCAGAGAACAGAAGGCGGAGTTTTGTTAGTTTAGCCTGGCGAGGTCCAGGCTATTCAGATAAAAAGCTCAGAAACCACTCGGTGGATATTTTTTCTGCTACCAGTGTGTAATTATATGTCTCTAATTTACTGACTGTTGGCCTAGATGAAACATTTGAGATAAAATTCGATTTTTTATCATTTATTTTCGTAGCGCACCCGAGGCTGTTTGGAAAATGTCAAACCGAAACTATTTAAATCCAGCAGATTTGACCATTTCGTGAATTGATTTAGGAACTGTTAAGCTCAGGAACACTTCTGATATAACGTCAGCTAAGAAATATATTTTTTATCAGCAGAGAAATAATAGTTTACCTTGTTTTATTGAAAATTCCTTCGTGGCGGCAGCCATTTTGAATGACGACGTCAGTCGACGTCGTTCAAAACTCCGCCTTCTGTTCTCTGATTGGTCCGGTCAAAAATCTACCGGAGATATCCTTGTCTATGGGACAAGTCCCAGACCCAGCAGTGAAGGGAAATGAGAATTGAGCGGAGCTGCGTAGGAATGGCGAGGGCCAGGCTAGCTCAGATCGGACAGCTTTAACAAATTTATTCTTTAAAAAGTGCAATTTTAC
>JBBPBX010003457.1:0-19258 GCA_038048925.1 Garcialebias charrua
AATAGATAGAAATAAGAACATAAGCAGGACAGCATCTACACCTGCAGACTTGAACTTAATAAAAAAAGAATGCATGTCCTGCTCAGATCAGTAGTGGCCACTTTTACCTGTGAATAGGTAGAAATAAGAACATAAGCAGGACATTAAGGTCAAGTCTGCAGGTTTACATGCAGCAGCAGCTGTCCTGCATATATCAGTGCTTATTTCTTATTTCTAATGATATATAATTAAGTAAAGGCCAATTCTTCAGTGTGGCCAAAACTTCATAAAAACTAGCACAGAGTAAATTTACATTTTAAAGCTCTAACAGAAATGCCGGCGCTCGCTGTTCAGATGTAATTTATGACTTGCACAGTGTAACACAGAAAAATTTATTTACAAGATGGACATTATGGCATCTCTTATTGCTAGGTGGCTGTTCATTTGTGCTCCAACATCATGTGGCTGCTCTGGCACCTGAAGTTCACCCTCAATGTATTCCCACTCTGGCAAGAATATCTCCCCATTGGCCTCACATACGTTGTGTAAAATACAGCAGGCCACAACAACTGTGGACATGAAAGCTGTATCTACATCGTTCCGTTTTGCAAGACACCTCCAGCGGCCCTTCAGACGCCCAAATGCGTTTTCCACCACCATCCGAGCAGAGCTGAGACGAAAGTTGAATTTCTTCTGGGACTGATTCAGCACTTGGTGATTTGTGAAGCCTTTCATCAACCAGTTCCGGATGGGGAATGCAGGATCTCCTATAATGTGCGCTGGCACCTCAACACCACCGACATCCATCGTCACCTGTTCACAGACAGACAGACAAAAACACAACATTTAACTCACATCGTCTGCAACATACTCAAATCTTATTGATAAACACCCCACCCCAAACTTTCATTTTTTATAGACTTTAGAACGTAAAACTCTTCCTTATATTAAATTCATTGTTTTCCTGAATCTAGAAATCATTTCTGATCGCGCAGGGATCAAACAAACATGTCCTTCACACATGCAGGAAGTAATTTGCATCTGTTTCACATATGTAAATGAAGGCGTGTCAGGGGAGGTGTCTCACGTGCGCTCAGTTCCACGTTAATTGTGATGTACAAAAGGAATGTGCGTGGATTCCGGCGTACGCACGGTTTGATACGTTTGGTATGGAGCCAAGATGGTCTAGTGGCAGGGCTTTTGACTTGGGACCCGAAGGACGCGGGTTCGCGCCCCGGCCACTACCCACCTTGGGGTGTCTATGAGTGCACACCTATTTCTCCAGCTCCCCGGGCGCTTTCGGGCTGCTCACTGCACCACTTGGTAGGTGGTTGGGTTAAATGCAGAGACGAATTTCGTCTGTGTATGGGAAACATACGCAGATGACAGGAAAAGACATTATTATTATTATTATACATCTGGATTTTTTTGTGCGTACGCAGTTTTCTGGATTTGACCGTACGTCACGTTTCAGTAAGAAATCCACGCAAGTCTTTGTACATGAGGCCCCAGATGATCAGCTAAACCTCACTTGCAGTGATCAGAAAGTGTACAATACTAAAGCGCATCAACATCCATTACATAACATTACTTTACAGTGAAATATTTGTAAAATACAAAGTAATGCACCTAAATGAATTACTTTTGTTAGCAAAGCAGGTTTGAAACATATGCAGTGGTGTACTTACATCACGGGGGAAAAGAAATCCATCTTGGCTCTCGGCTTTGTGGAATATGTCAGAGTTGGCCAAAACACGGGCATCATGGGTACTACCAGGCCAGCCAACGTAGATGTCTGTGAAACTGAAGTAACAAAAAGTGCTTGTTAAAAAACAGTGACCTGTTTAAGCTGTGGGAAGTACATGTTTAGCAACACTTTTTGATTAAATATTAATATATGAACAAACACAACTTAGATTACACATTACCGGCAGTTGTGGTCAACAACAGCTTGAAGAACAATGGAGTAGTAACCTTTGCGGTTGAAATAGGCACCAGGAGACTGGCAGGGAGCGATGATGGGAATATGTGTGCCATCAATGGCACCTGCGCACATAGGGTATCCTCGAAGATTAAATCCATTTATGACGTTGCGCAAACGTTCCCCACTTGGCAGACTGATGGTACGTTTCAAAAGCGCTTTCTTGATCGCCACGGCCATCAATGGCACCTGCGCACATAGGGTATCCTCGAAGATTAAATCCATTTATGACGTTGCGCAAACGTTCCCCACTTGGCAGACTGATGGTACGTTTCAAAAGCGCTTTCTTGATCGCCACGGCCACCAGATGTACTGACATGCACACACTGGACAGACCAATCCCAAATATGCAGCTGATGGACCTGTACTCACTCGGGGTTGCAAACCACCACAAAGCTACAGCCAGTTTCAGCATAGGTTCCAAAGGCAGACCTCGACGTGTTCTTTGACGGACCAGATATGGCTGAATGTGCTGGAACACTACGTCGAATGTTAATCTGGACATTCTAAAATGTTTTCTCCATTCATCCTCACCGAAGTTGTTCAGTACTTCGGTCCAAAACACTGCTCCCTGGGGTCGCTCCATCCTCCATACACGTCGTTCAGCCCGGTTGTAGTCCAAATAAACAATACGCCGTCTTTCCCTTCGGCGTTGCCTCAATGTGCGCAATGCTGTGTCGAAGCTTGCTTGTGATGTTGTCGGTCTTCGCGCAAATAATTGCTGCATCTTGGCATTTATTAACAAGAGCATTCGGATAAGCACAACGATGTTCGCTAGCGTCGCCATGTTTGTTTACAGACACCTCTGCGGTCCCACGTTAAACACGCAGGCAGTACGTCATCACGTTAAACACGCAGGCACCACGTCAACTGATCGTTCGGGTACGTCAACTGATCTGCGGATTTTCACCACGCCTCTTTTCAAGCCGGGCTGCAAATCGTTTTGTGAATGCTCCATTGAGGGCGGGTCGTGGCCGGATTCAACTTTGTTTTATGAATGACCCGATGGGTATTAAAGCCGGACTGTTAGATAACTTTTACTAATTGGCTTTTTTTTAATGTATTTGAATGTTTTTTCTACAGTGCCCTGAGACAACTTGACTTGGCGATAAACTGAATTGGATTGAATTGAAATAAACAAATAAATAAATAAATAAATAAACTAAATAAACAAACCCAAACAAACCCACACTCTACAAAGATGCCTACACAGACATCACCAAACATGAGCAAAATCACGTTCCTTTCCCAAACCTGGCCAAACTGCGCGTAAAATGCACATAAAGAACAATTTTCTGCTCAAGTAAAATTTTACATTTGACAAAATTAAAACACAAAGAGTTGAGTTGCGTGGCAGGTTTATATGCATTCATAACCATTCAAAATTAAATTATTTTCTGTGATTACGACAGATCAATTCATAATACAAACCTGTTTTTTGCGAAGTTTGGAGATCTGCTGCTCTACCATACTGATCTCCCTGTCAACACGTTCCATATTCTGAACCAGCTCCTCTTTGGAGAAGCCAGCTGGAACCAAATCCAAATCAGTGTCCATATGGACCGGACTCACAGGAGAGATGGGCTCCAGCTTCCCAATGGCACTTCCACGCTCCTGCAGAAACCCAACAGAGACAAGAGAGACTTAGCAAAATCAAATATTTTAACTTAATTAATTTAAAGGTAGAAGGACAAACGCTGAAGAACAAAGAGGAATCTGAAGCATAAAACGTCCAAAAAAAGTAAATAAGTCCGTTTGTTAAAATTATTTTACATGGCAGTACTGTCTTGATATCTTGGAGGAATACACTTACCGGTACTACTTTTTGTTTCTCCTGGCTTGATGACAGCATCATTGTCTACATGTGATTATGTGTAAGTTATTCCAGAAATAAACTAAATTCTCAAACAGCTTTTTCATCTCATATCAGAAGGTAGCATGCAGTAATAAATTCCTCTGGATAATGACAACCATTGCAATGCCTTTGTGACACTAGACAACAATAATGGTTACAAGGTGCTTTGAGAGCTTGCACACAATATCACTGAAATCAACTCTGCTTAACAGATTTACATATCAAATAATATTTGATACAAAAACCCAAGAGAATTTACTATGGTACATGTGAAGAAGTAATTTCAGGACATCAACATGTCAACACATCATCATTGAGTAAATTGTTTTTGTTGAAACTGTTCTATTGAGCAATTCAATTTTCTAACAAAATCCATCCATCCATTATCTTTACCCGCTTCTTCCTTTCCAGGTCACAGGGGTCACTGGTGCCCATATCCAGCAGTAAATGTGTGAGAAGCGGGGTACACATAGAGACAAACAAGACAAACAACTATTCACTCTCTCACTCACAGCTAGAGACAATTTAGAGTCACCAATCAGACTAACATGCATGTTTTTGGTCTGTGGGAAGAATCTGGAGTACCTGGAGAAAACCCACACATGCACGGAGAGAAAACGCAAACTCCACCCAGAAGGGTCCCTGGACCGGGATTCGATTTGAAGACCTTCTCGATGAGGTGGCAGCTCTACCAACTGAGCCACCGTGCTGCTGTTAAAGGATATTGTGGAAAGATTTGTGTTTACCTTTTTATACTTGAACTTTATTGAGTCAGAGTCAGAGAGTCTTTATTGTCATTTGCACCGCATGTGGTACATGAGATGAAAACGAGATTATGTACACGAGGTCCCAGTTACATCCAACAACAAATGAAAGAGAAAAACAGTAATAACATCTAGAACTAACTAAGAAAAACATCAACTAGTAATACACTAAGCCTAATA
This sequence comes from Garcialebias charrua, assembly GCA_038048925.1. Lineage (NCBI taxonomy): Eukaryota > Metazoa > Chordata > Actinopteri > Cyprinodontiformes > Rivulidae > Garcialebias > Garcialebias charrua. The sequence goes on from JBBPBX010003457.1 coordinate 4,760, forward strand.
TAGTGGGAATAAACAGCAGCACGAACATGAGTTTGTATGAGCAGATGGTCACAGATGAACACAGATGAACACAGCAACAAGAAAACAGATCAGCATCAGTATGATGTGATATTTTGCAGTGTTTATTTTTTATTTTATTTTTATTTATTCATGAGTCTAACAGCCTCAGGGTAGAAGCTGTTCCTCAGTCTAGTGGTTCTACACTTGATGCTCCTCAACCTCCGTCCTGAGGGGAGTGGGGCAAAGAGTGAGTGTGCTGGATGAGTGAGGTCTTTCATGATGCAGGTGGCTCTTTTCCTGCATCTGGAGGTATAAATGTCTGTGATTGTGGGGAGACTGACTCCAACAGACTTCTGTGCAGCCTTCACCACTCTCTGCAGAGCTTTCCTCTCTTCAACTGTGCAGCCTCCATGCCACACGTTGATGCTGGAGCACAGGATGCTCTCCACTGCACACCTGTAGAAGGAGGTGAGGACTGGGCTGCTCAGACCAGCTCGTCTCAGCCGTCTGAGGAAGTAGAGTCTCTGATGACCTTTCTTGATCAGGCTGGTGGTGTTGTTGCTCCAGCTGAGGTTATCATTCATGTGTACACCCAAGTATTTGTAGCTGGAGACCACTTCCACTGCAGACCCACCTATTTTCAGTGGGGCATGGGTGTGTTTGTTCCTTCTGAAGTCCACAATCATCTCCTTTGTCTTCTTCACATTCATGTGAAGATTATTCTCTTTGCACCAGCTCTCCAGATGTTCCACCTCCTGTCTGTAGCTGGACTCATCATTGTTTGTGATGCATCCCACCACCGCTGTATCATCTGCAAACTTAACAATATGACAGCCTGGAAGTGTGGCTGTACAATCATATGTGAGCAGAGTGAACAGAAGGGGGCTCAGCACACATCCCTGAGGAGAGCCAGTGCTGAGGGTTATGGTGGAGGAGGAGAAGTTGTGGATCTTCACGGACTGTGGTCTGTCTGTTAAGAAGTCTAGTACCCAGTTACAAATAGAGGGGCTTAGTCCAAGTGTAGATAGTTTGTCTATCAGAGTTTGGGGGATCATGGTGTTGAAAGCAGACACATTTGGTGTTTCCATCTAATCTCTTATGTGATCTCATCTCTGTTTGCACCAAAATAATGTCTACTACTGTCAGAGTGGTTTACAAATGGCACCAGCATCCAGTACACTGAGTGCTGATAACTCCAGATGTTAAAGCAGGTCTGAATGTCAAAGAGTAACAAAGAAATGACTTCTTCAAAATCTCAAGCAAATGTAACAATGTATGTGATAGACACTTCTTTGTTTCCGATGATGTATATGTCATTATTCCTACATTATGTTCTGAACATACAGAACCATTCTAGAGTCAAACCTCCATACATAACTGTGTGAGTGAGTGTTCTTGCTTGGGCTTTGTTCTGCGTTATTTTTAAATGTCTGAAATGAAGGTTATGTAAGTGGGCTAATCTGGACTAGTCAGGCAGCATTACAGCCTTGTAGATGTGCTGTGATTGAAAATGTCAGTGCTGCAGGATATCAAGGGGCTGTCCTAGATGAAGCAGCCTAAGGCTGCCAAAACCAGTGACTCACAAAAAATATCAACATAAAAATATATATATAGGAAAGATGCTTCTAGGATGTTTTGAAATAGTCTATTTTGACATCCCTAAGTGCATCCCTTCTTGCCTTAGTTTGGCAAATGTGCAATGTCTGGGGGGATAATTTATTTATGTTTTGTTATTCATATATCAACTTTAGTGTTGCTAAGCTTGCGCCTGAGCAAAATCCTAGTTTGGCTGCAGAATTCCTCAGTTTTTACCAGAAGAAAACAATTATAATTAAAATGATCCACAATACTGAAACATATCTTCTTGACACCACAATCTTTCAAGTCTCGTTTTCTACGCGGTCTTCTGATCTTCGTTCCTTGACTATTATGACGCTTGAGACACTGTGGATCATAAGATCGGTCAGATGTAGTCAACAGCTGACTTGTTCACACGAACATTTAAACACTTTGAACACTTGTTGTCTGAACCTAATTTTGTTTCAAGTTTTGGCTTCACAGCTGCATTATTTCTAGACAGCAATCTCTAAAATAAACAAGTCATTTTGTTTCTTCATGCCAATTTAATTTTAAATTTGGATACCAAACTAATTACGAGGAAGAATGCACCAAACCAATTAATAAAATAGAGAAACCAAGTTGGCTGAAACATCACCAACAAAGACAAATCTAACTACTGTACCGGTATTTGAGAGAAACAAATTTCAAAAGAAAACTTCAATACTGACAAGATGTAATATTAAAAAAGCTCTAATCAAACAAGAGATTTATATGGGAATCTTCAAAGGAAATCAACTAAAGATAGACTAAGGTTTTTCCTATTTTATCAACATTAACATTGTTACAGCCTTGGAATTCATCATGATGCAAAAGACTGTGGTATATTATATTCTTTAGTTTGTGGCAGGTCGCTTTCGTAAATGAGCCCTCAAAGCTCAATAAGATTTACCTGACTAAATAAAGGTTGAATGAATATAAACTAGGGGTGCACAATATTGGATTTTTGGCCAATATCCGATGTGCAAATATGTTAAAACTTATTTGGTAAATCACCGATAACAATGCCAATATTTTTTTTCCCCTAGACCTACTTACATAGACTACATAGCTTACTCTGCTGTGGAATTAAAATACTATATAATTCTGCATGGTCTTTGTCAGTTTGACCTGCTACCAAATTTAGATGGCAAAAAGGCTGAAAATGATATAACACTTCCACTTGGATTATGTTTGATGTCAAATATATCCATGACATTTACTCTCTCTAACACAATAACAACACTCACAGTAATACAAAAACATCACCTTTTGTATATATTTTGATGGAAGGGCCCATGTCCGATATTTAACTTTTATCACCAATATCAACCGATACCAATACCATGCACAATATTGTGCATCCTTGTATAAAACAACTTGGTTTATTGAACACAATAATCATGTAGGATTAGCTAAAATTCAAATGGTATTTTGTCCATTTTACATGAAACACTGTGTTAATCCTAGAATCTTTCCATAATACAAACAGTACTTTACCCTGAGTAAATGTCTCCTTTAGACATTGCTGCTATTCTAAACTTTTTTAAGAAATAATTTCAATAGTTTGTGACAATAACTGTTTACTTTTAGAAGAACAAGTACATTTAATTATTTTAAATATGTTAGAACATTTCCATTTCCAAACATTACCTCCTAGAATCTGTCTTTAATAAAACTGTTGCAACAGACTGTATTGATTTCAGCAAGTTTCCTAGCAAGTGGTATGTTCCTGGTGGATAAATAATAATAATAATAATAAACAAGTGAAAAAATGAAGAAAAAAAAATGTATCTAACCTAAAAGTGAGGGGGGAAAAAAAATCAAATTTAATCGTTGAGGTAAAATCAACACCTGAGGTTTTGTAACTGGCCAGATGCATGAAGCAAAAAGCTTTTGGGAATACTGTGTTAGTAGTTAGAAACTCTGGAAATGTTGTGCAGTAGTGTAAGGGAGTGGGGGGATAATTTAATAAATGATAAATGAATACAAAAGTATTACATTACAGGCTACACTGCATAAAAACAAATGACACTGCTGTGAATACATTCACTGAAAACTGCCATAGTGAAAAGCAGGACTAAGAAGTACCAGTAGATAGTGTTGTTTTGTGTGAACAGTGTTCTTCTTGGGTCAAAGTGCATTCCTCCTGGTGGCTTTACTGCTGTGTAGCAATACTGTATTATTTTTCATTGCACTACCTACTGTTTAAAACAGGAACTGGAATAAGTGTAGCTCAACTTAACTACGGTATGTTGTTCACATCACATTTTCCTATTACCCTAAACAACGCACAATTACTTTCTGCCATTAAATTGTTCATTTATAATTTAATGAATTATTACAACAATACAAGTGTCAAAAGACCAAAAAAAAAATAGCGTGAATCACTTCAGCCTAATCAAAACAAGAACAAGTCACTGTACATTTATTAACATCAGAACATTTAATGATAGAGCAGCACCTATCACGAGGAGGCTATAGATTGTAAGGTGTGCAAGTTGTTCACTGAATATAATAAAATGCAATGGTAAGAAATGTGTGTAGCATTTCTAAGAACTGAAGGTAAAACAAATCTATTGCAAAATATCCTTAAAATGACCTAAATTACATGAGCTAATAAAACACCATGACAAGAAAAGCCCCCTGTATAGCTCTGCGTACGTCCATACGCAGAGGTACGCACGTACTACACAGAGGTACAAGCGTATCCCCGCAGGACACGAATGCGCAAAGCTCAAATTTTACGACTGCGTACGCAAACGCGGTGTCGCACAATAAACTGCCCGGCGCCGGACTGTTTTCTATGCGACACCAATATATTAAATTCCCCTTCTTCATCCTTGATCTGGCCTTTTCTTTAGTTTTTTTGCCAAAAGTCAAGTGATCGTTTCCTCCTCCGTTGACTCCATGACTGAAATGATGAGAAATGAACAAATTTATCACGAGCAAATTAAACTCAGGTCCAGCGTGGCTGCGGGAGGGTCTGGAGATTTCCTGGTGTGCTGGTCTGATGTGTGGGCTGCAGGACCAGCGCTCCCTGTTTTTTTTTTGTTTTGTTTTTTTAGAACTTTTTATTAACATATACCAGTAAACACAGAAGACTGCTGCGGCTGGAGCTTCCAGCTCGCGCCTTTTTTTCCCCAACCTGTCAATCAATTCAGTAGGCGTGTCAGCAAATGACCAATCAGCGACCTCAATTTGTCCCGTAGGTAAACGCCATGACGCCAAGAATTTGGTGCGAAAACGCGAGAATGTATGCGAGAACGTTTGCTGGGTTGTGGGGCTGAACTGTCTGCGTACAGTACGCGCATACGGGCATGCGTATGGACGTACACAGAGCTATACGGGGGGCTTAACTCTAAACAGACAATGACACTGTATCATGGGATATATTTGTAGGAAATCATGCAAAGCACCAAAACATGGTTATCACCCAACCAGCCTGGTGCTCACTCTGAACTACATAAGAGAATGGATTTTACCTGAAACGTGAGATACCTGTACCTTGTAAAACAGATTACTTCTTAATTGAGGTAAAATAACAAAAATAATACAGTTTCGAATAATTAGTTAACTTCAGCAGGAATTATACAAAATTCCATTTTGTTAAGATTTTAGATTTACATAAATTACATAACTACAAGGTAATAGGCGTAATAGAAGGAATTAACTTATCTTCCTGCTGCAAACTGATTGCTAACTGGCCTAGTTAGTTGCTTTACTTGGAAATGTTTTGATTTCTTGTTGACAAAACCTCTTTGATCAAATTTTTTTGTAAATAAGAGTTACGCCTAACAGTACAATGGGATAAATATTTAATAATCTGGGGAAGGGATGGTGGTGCAGAGGTTAGAAAAGGTGGGCCTGTGATCGGAAGATCGACGGTTCAACCCTCGGTACAGACAACATCAAAATGTGGGTGGGAAAGGTGAAACACCCACACCTGCTTCCACCCTCATTTGCCCCACTCTGGGCCCTTGAGCAAGGCCCTTAACCCCCACCATCTGCTCCAGCTGGACGCATTTGATGGCAGCTCTCTGCTCCACACAGAGGGCTGTGGTAGCTCAGTGGTCGCGTCATGAAGGGCATCCAGTGTGAAAACAATTGCCAAGTCATCATGCAACATAGTTCGCTGTGGCGACCCCTGAAGAAGGGAGCAGCAGAAAGAAAGAAGAAGAAAAAACTAATAATAATAATAATCCGGGGTGGAGGGGGGTATCAGCAATTTATTAGGGGAAACTTTCTCAAGTTGAACATTTTAGAAGATGAAGCTTAAATTTAAAGTTTAAACTTTTGGTTCAACAGGCCTGAGCAGAATCTAGGTTTTGAAAACAAACCTTGATCAGATCTTGTTTGAGTTAAAAAAAAAAAAAACCACAACAACAACAAAAACTTTTTAGGTAATATTTTTGTACACCATTTAAAAAGGTACCAAGTATTTAATTGGGTTCAAACTGTATTCTTTACAGGTTCAGCCCAGCCTACACGTTCAGTTGACTGTACCGTCACAGATCTGCTGCTTTCGGCGTCTGTTTCCCAGCTCCTATGAGTCATGTTACAGGCATCAGTTTTGTCTGATACTACAGACTCACTCCCTTTTTTCCTGTAAGCCATTGGTTTCCATGTCCTCCCCTTCCTTTTTCCGTATTATCAGTGCCTCTCTACACTTGCCCTTTGACACACTTTATGTTGCATCTTGCCTTCAATAAAGAACACAGTCTCATATAGAGCTCTTGTTCCATGAAACTACCGGTAATGGATGTGAAGTTACTCATGTCATAAGTTTCTAGCTTTGCTGTTTTAAGGGCAGTGGCAGTGGCATTCCTGAATATTTTGCTAGCTTATAGCACTTTTTTCTATTTACCTCTGTTATTAGAGTATCTATTTGCTATTATTTGGCTGTTAGTGTCCCCTGGCAGTTAGAGGAGCTCTGTTATGTTGGGAACACCTCATAAACAGCAGATCTACGCTTCATCGGAGTCATTTTGATCTGCAGTTTCACCCTTTTTAAATCTAGGTCAGCTCTATTATTAATTGATGTTTCACAACTCCTTTACTTTTCTCCCGCCTGCTCACAGAGATCCAGCTTAACTTTATAGTAGAATCCTCTTCTACAACCCCTGCTGTGGTGTGACTTTTAAAATCCATTAGGTTTCTTAAAGAAGCTAGAAGAATTAGCCAAAGAACAACATATTACAAAATTTAAGTAGTATATATTATTTCTGGGGGAAACAACTAGTTTCCAAATTATTAATAACATTTACAAATTATGAATAATATTTCTAAGAACATTCTTGTAAATCCAACAGTTGCCAAAAATAATGTCTTACTCTCATTAAACAGCAACTTCAAATCGTTGCAGAACAGATGGTTCTATATTTTCAAAATGTGACCAAATCCAGCTTATACTACAAATTTACACAGTTTAGTTTGACTGTTATTCAATGGAAGGTCAATAAATAATTCATCTGGTTGCAGTTTTACTGTAAGAAAACAACACTTAACTGTACAAACTCTGACTGTAGATAAGATGTCCCATACTTAATACAATACTGACCTTTGTCATATCCTCTGCCACTCCGAAAGATAATGTCTGCCGATGGGATAAAGGCCTCACCAGAGACTCTGGTCCCATCTCTATACGAGGGCGCTTGATCTCTGTATAGTCCACCTCTGATTGGCCAGGGAGCTCTGGCAGGTAGATATGCTCATAGCGGATGTGCTGCTCTTGTCCTCTGAGAAGAGTGAAAAAACAACAACAAAAAACAATTGTAACAGAAGAGTATTAAATGCAAATAAAAAGCCTGTGTAGCATTAATAAAGAGCATTTAACAATATGTTTAATCCACCTTATTCCTGGGGGGCTTTACTATATAAATGATTATAGGTACAACTTCCTGTCAGACACAGGAAGTAGCAGGAAGCATTGGTTAACTACGGTAGTGAAGCACGGACCGCGGTTTATTTGAAAGTAATTTACATTCAGTTTAGCAGATAAAATGCTGTTTTTGTTTTGTTCACATTTATTTAACAACCATAAAGTTGACTAAAATAGCCTTGTGGAATTTAAAGCTGTCATTTCTATACCGAATCTGAAACCCGGCCTGGACAGACCCAGATTAGGGCCGGGCCGTTATAATGTGATTAATGGGTGGGCCACGCTGGTCTTGGGTTTTTAATTAGGTCAAGATCAGCCACAATCCAATTATATGATATCATGGCCTGCCATACTTCCACCAGCCGCACGCGGCTATTTCACCGCGAGCTGACCGACCTTGAAAGAGGTAAAAAGTTCAGTTAAGCTTCAGATGGGACTGTACTGCCAGCTGCCAGGCAGCAATCCATCGCCCAAATGGACGTTCATTCTGCCGCTGCACTCAGCGGACGCACGCGGCCGAAGACCCAAACAGGTGAGATGCCAAAGCTGACGCGTGTGTCAGAGCTGTCCGCGTGTCTCAGTAATTAAGAATGCAGTCCGAAACAGGGTTTAAATGCTTTTTTATGGCCATGAAAAGACAAACACCTCTCATCTCCGAATCTTCTGCCGCTTTTGTTCAGCTGCGCGTCCACAACCATTAATAACTAATTAAAAATGTCAGGGTTTTTTTCCGGGTTCAGACCTGTAATTACTGTTAATTTGTCGGGTCAGGTGGGGTTCAGAAATTATGACTGTGGGCTGGGGCTGGGTCGGATAAGAATTTTTGGGCCTGAATGCAATTCTAGTGGAGTTCAGGTACCTGTTGTGTTCGCGGCTGCACGAACAACCAGACTAAACTAAATCAGAGGCTACAACAACAATGTTTTGAACACAGACCCCAAAACAAAAACAGTGTTCCTGTGAAAAGTGGTACAGTTTCCATCACCTACCTACAGATGAGGAATTAAGAAGAATGTGGCTAAAAAATCTGAACTTGAAGTGCACTGTACTCATTTCAATTTGTTGACAAATGGCCGAGGGAGGAAAACCTGCATCCTACTTTGTGTCTGGACAATAAACCACTGGAGAAGAGACGCCAGCTCTTCTGACTGAAAACAGTGTGGAAAGAATATCGGGTATGATTTCAAGTGTATGGAGGGCACAGCATTATGGTATTCGTTTGTCTTCTGTATTGTGATTTTCTCTGCAATTAACCCAAGCTCAGTGATGGAGGACTTTAAAGCTTTGGCTGGGCTCTATGTCTGCTTGAAGTTAAATAGGATTGTGTCCCACCTCTTTTAAAAAAGCACAACCAAACTTATTACTGTGTAGATACTGATACACCTCAGAGCTTTTCAGGTTGTTCATTGCTTCACCGTCAGCAGCAACCGAGTCAGTGAAGTAGTTAAATATGCTAGTAGATGTAATCTGCAGCCACTTCTTCAGCCCGTCCATCCCTCGACCACAGCAGGCAGCAGTATGATTATACTGTCCTGTTTGAGCACTGACAGGTGGTGTTCATACATGTTTAAATTAAATCCACAATGCTTGGAGAGATTACATTAGCTTGTACTGGTCACTCATGAACAAATGTTGGTTCTGGTCCGTGCTGGAAGTCAAACCCATAATTTGCACAAGGCAGCATGGGGGCAAAGAATAAGGTGGATAAAGACAAATTGTTTTTGGTCTGATGATCACTTCAAGCTCGATGTCACTTTTTATTTCAGTACCATCAATATCTACATACATTGAGATTTACAGTAACAAGATTTAAGGAGGAAATTAACCAGTATGTGTATCTTAATTTGAAATGGACAACAGACCTGAACGGATTCTGAAAATAGCAATAAACCGAATTTTACTTTGTAAACCTTTTAAACTACAACACTAATGCCCCATTTGCACTGCCTCTACACAGTCCCAACTATGGGCACCGCGCCATGGAAAGAACCTGTTTGCATTAATACTTTAGCTAGTATTTTAGCTGATTTGAGGCTGCTTCGAGTGCTCTTTTCATCCCTGCTTCTCTGGTGGGACCGACCGAGCTCAGTCGAGCTGAGTCTGGACCAAAACATAAATGTTGGACTCTGGTCAGGGGGAGGAGTCACTGGATCAGAAACTTTTCACCGATCTGCCATTTGCAATTTCTCGGGACACGGCGCAACGGCTGGATCTATTTTTAAGATTTTAAAAACAATATTGACAACACTGTGTTTAATTCTGAAGTCCAGGCGTTTTTTGTGTTTGGTGACCGACGAGCGAGCTGAGTCACTGCGGAGGATCATATGAGCTGCCGACCCACGAAGCACGTGAGGCCGGGGCTCGGCGTCCAGCCTCGCATGCTCACAAAGGCCGGATTCCGAGCCCTGGCAGGCGGGAGGACTGGGAATCCGAGACGGAGGGTGGAAACGTTATTCTAAAAAACATTTTATGTACTGTATAAATTTTTTTTTGTTTTTTTCATCAGTGAAGATTAAAAATAAATAAACGGTGCTGGCTTTATCATGAAATCCTGTTATCACTTTGACTTTATTAAATAATCTGTTAATTAAAGTTAACTCAGCTGAAAAATCATAAAAAGACAAAATTATTATCTGGAATATTTCCCTCAAACATGTTTAAAGAAGATATACAGCTCTTGGTTCAACTTTATTCTAACCCACAGATGTGCAAATCACAAAATAAGAATTACACTTTAAATTACCGTAAAGCTTTAAATTAAAGCTAAACTTTAAACCAAAGCTAAAAAAAATCTGTATACAAGAAAAAAACAAGTCTGTATAAAAGAAAAAATAATCTGTATAAAAGAAACAAAACCACAGTGAGTGCAAGTATATCACTACGGTCGTGGCGTAGTGGTAGTAGTGGTAATGGCAGTCGTCCCCCGATCGGAAGGTTGGAGGTTCGAATCCCGGTTCCCCACACCATGTGTCGTTGTGTCCCTGGGCAAGGCACTTAACCCTGGGTTGCTCCCGGTAGGACTGGATGGCGCCTTGCATGGCAGTCTGCCGCTACTGGTGTATGAATGTGTGTATGAATGGGTGGATGGTTGGTATTGTAAAGTGCTTTGGGGCCCCTCATAGGGGGCTGGAAAGCGCTATATAAATAAGCTCCATTTACCATTTACCATCAAATGATGAAGAAAAATATAGACATCCTGATGCATGCTCAATCCAAATAGAAGCATCTAAAAAGTGAAGTCTGGTCCTCTGGACATTATTTATAACACTGAGCTGAATACAGCTCCTCAGACTGAAGAAGTCTTTCACATGAAAGAAGAAATGTTTCTACATTTTGTTTTTTGAATGTCCAGAGGACCAGACTTCACTTTTTAGATGCTTCTACCTGGATTATTGAGCATGCATCAGGATGTCTATATTTAAAATTCTATATAGATAATCTTGATGTTTTTGTAGAATCTGTTTCATCAGTTTTAATTCAGTTCAGTTTATTTATATAGTGCCAAGCCACAACAGAAGTTGTCTCAGGGCACTGAACAGAAATATTCATATTTAAAAATAATAATTTAACATTATTTATCTGAGGAGCAGACTGCTTTGAGTTTAACTCATCACAGAACTCTCATTAGCAGGACTTTGGATTCTGGACACGCCTCCAGAATCGGTCCTAAAGTGCAGGTGTAAATCCAGGCTGAGCTGAGCCAGACTGAGCATGGCTGTACAAGGCTGAGCAGAGTTGGGGCTGATTAGGAGCAGTGCAAATGGGGCATAAAAGTCTCAATACACTCAGCTGACAAAAAGCAGCCTGGAGATATGAGGAGACACTCGTGCACTGCTGACAACCATATTTGTTGGGAGTATATTCTGCCCTATTAACAGACACTAAAATGCTAGACTATATAAACTATTCAATGCACACAGATAAACTGGTTCATAATAACACACCAAACTGCATTGAAACTGATATACATGGATTTAGAACAAAAATTAAACAAAAATAATTAGCAAAAATAAACTGACTCCATGCAAACTGTAGCTTTTTATCTTGTACTTATTGTATCTGCTTTTTGTCCAAGTTACTTTTGTTGTCCTTGACACAAAAGACTGGGAGATATAACTGAGTTTGTCTTTTTTAAAGGGGACCACACATGCAAAATTCACTTTTTAATGTTTTTTTTTCTCAACTTTGGGTATGTACTTCATAAAAAAACAGTCCTAAAGCCAAAGAAATGCACCCAGTGGTTTATTTACTCTAAGTAGATTTATTTGTCTGTGATATAAACGGTTCGTTCCTCACTTCCTGCGGTTTGTGACGTCACAAACCGCAGCCACAACCCACCACAACCTGAGTCCAGCCCCTCACCTAGCAACCCCTGGTTAGGCTCAACCCACTTCTGTATTAAACACATGACTGTTGTTTTTCATGATTTCATCTCATCTTTTGTTTATATGTTCTTAATTTCATGTGTACAGCACTTTGTTGCAGCTGTGGTTTTTTTAAATGGCTTTATAAATAAAGTATAATTGTTATTTTTATGTTTTAGTTCAATTTTTAGTGTATTTGCGATCGCTCCCAACGCGCAGCCGGCAAAAATTAAACGAGCGGACCCCCGGCGTAGGGACCGGCGGCAACGGGACACTGCTTCTGGCGCGATGGAGCGGAGCTTCAACTGTACAGCCTCGCAGCAGCGAGGACCTTCTCCTTACGGATTAATTTACGGGAGACACTTGGTGAACTTTGTGTTGTCTTGACTGGAACAGCGATAACTCCCAAAATCGCCGCGTGCAACGAGCGGAGCTGGCGAACACCGGAAGAGGAACAAGCTAACATTAGCATCGGATTCGGGTGGTCTCATGCTAAAAGGAGCAGCAAATTGCGGCGCGCTCAGACGGGTTTCGGTAAGTTATCTTAAGCTAACACTAACAGTAAGTCAAATGAGTAATAAAAAAAGAGCTAATTTTAAAACAACAACACATTACAGATACTGGCTGTTACAGAGGGCGTAAACAGATCGTTGAAGGGCGTGGACTTCAGAACTTGTATCAGAAACCGGTCGTTCAAAACGAAAGTTAAAAATGGCAGAATTAAAAAGGGTATAATTAATTATCTAAGAATTATTTTGTGTATTAAAATGAATTAATATTGTCAAGATAGCACACAGACATAACATAAAAATTTTAAAGACCTATATGTGGTCCCCTTTAAGATGTGGATTATTAACATTAGTTTCATAGCATAAAAAAATCTACACAAGAGGGCTTCTCCACCAAGTAATATAATCTAGTAATTATCTGCTGCACTTACGATGTGTGTTAAAATTAGGCTCGTTACTTTCATTACACTTAATACCACTCTAAAGAAGAATAGCCACCATCAAACTTCAGCAGAGCAGTACCAGACTCTTACCATGTTGTAAAATGACAGCTTTCTAATGTTTATTGCACTAGAAGCTTTGATGTGGAAAATTTTATTAACCCACTTGTTAATGGTTTTCTATTTTTTTTTTTTCCCCCTACAGGGAATAATTTTTCCAGGTGTGCCCTAGAAACAGATGCCAGAAAGCCAGTGACTTTGTTGCCTGTGTCAAAATGGAAGTGGCTTTTAAAAAGGAAGAGGGAAAACACAACCATAATTACAGGTCCAGTCCCACAGTTGCGTAGTGTGCGGTTTCTCAAATAGCATGGAGCTCAACTTTGTCTAGTAAAGTGCTGGAGTTTGTTTAACAACAAAGCCCATCCACCAACTAGACATACATTTATATAGAAAACATAAATCAGACCTTTAAAGAAAACAGTGTGTTAGGACTAAATGGATTGGTAGTTTCACTGAATAGTACCTAAACAATTAAAATAATGAAAAAGTAGAACACGTTTGCTACACAAAAGGTGTGCGATTACTCCACATCCTCGGACTCATTTCCCACTCATTCAGCAGAATACTTCCTCAATTCCACAGAGGTTTGTCACTTACATAATCACATCATGAAGCTCAAGCCCACCCCCCTTCTCTTCTTCGCTCTCATTCCCTCATATCTTTCCCCCTTTGCCTGTGAGCGTGCAGAATAATCTGGCCCCAGGGGAGGATTTGTCTGGAGGATGAGACAAAGGCATGTGTGGAGGTGGGGGCAAAGTTTGTGTTGGGAGAGTGAAGGGGGCAACTGATCACAACTTCCCTCTACAGCAGCTCCAATACATTGTTTCTGGCTTGAGCCTCATTCCAACAAGAACAGAGATCATGCGTGCAAATAGCAGCCTGTTTTTGTGAAGGCACAACAGTGCTTGTGTGGAGGCTAATCTTGTTGTTCCCTGAAGGAGCAGTTATGCAGCTGTGCATGAGACAGGGATGGTTGACAGGCAGATTTCTCTCTTGGCTAAGTTCACTACAGCTGGAATGAATGAAAGTAAGCAAGTACACAAAAAAGGATAGTAGGCTTCCAAAAACCTCATCTTTATTCTTCCATGTTTGTGCACAAAAACCACATCACCCAATGGCCAAAACAGCAGGAGAAAGGAATGTTCATAAAAATGTAGCCGTATATGGACATAAATACTGCATATTGGTATAAATTAAGTTTGTTTTGCAGATATAAGCTTAATTTTGACATGCAGGAGGCATTGTGGTTTCTGGGCAGAAGTGGGGATAACAAATAAAGCCTCGGTGAGTTTAGGTGTTTCATCATTGACCTAATACCAGTAACTTCTGAATAATTAAACAAGGTTACATCATAAATTTAAAATAAAAAAAACTGACAACTGCCATTTGCAAATAAGTTTTGTGTTGCTAAAACTAAAAAAATGACTAAATTACTTTTTTTTTGTTGAAAATATGCTTCACAAAAAGTAAGCCAACAGTTGCAGCAAAATCAATTTCCTACAATTGCATCAGATGTGTTTACGCAATCCCACAGCAAGAAATAAAAAATGATCAAAAAGCTTTTCTGTCTTCTAATGCCTGCTATAAAACGAAAATGATTTCAGACAAATGTGAAGAGGTAGAACAAATATAGCCTGAATGATATAAAC
>JBBPBX010003457.1:21365-73251 GCA_038048925.1 Garcialebias charrua
CAGGTAGTCCCCGACTTACGAACGAGTTCCGTACCTACGGGCCGTTCGTAAGTCAAAAATGACGTGTCGGATCACATACAAAAAATAATAATAATTTTTTGAAAGCTGTAGTCCCTGACATGATATGAGTGGTAGTCAACCAGTCCCACTTCCTGCAACACATAAAAAAGCTCATTTTACCTCATCAGAATCACATAAATTGCTATACAATAGTCCCTCACTACTTCCCAGTTCGTTTTTCGCGGACTCACAGAATTATTATTTTTTATTTATAAATAAATGGATGTACAGTACTGTACAGTCACCAAGCACTTAGCCTATCCTAACACAGTTTTTAAAGATGAAGGAGTGAGTTGAATTGTCTCCCTTTCACATAAAGGGAGCTAGCTCCCTTTATGTGAATGGAGCCTGCTAGGGAGGAGGGAGACAATTCAACTCACTCCTTAACTGTGTTAGGATAGGCTAAGTGCTTGGTAACTGTACAGTACTGTACATTTATTTATTTATTATAAAAAATTAAAAACAATTGTTTTTTTTTATGAGATGCGTTCGTAAGTCCGAAACGTCGTAAGTCGAGGACTACCTGTATATATATATATATATATATATATATATATATATACACTCACACACTAAAATAAACAACTACTTACTACTTGTACTACTACTTCACGGTTTTTCACTTATAGTGGGGCTTCTGGGTACAGATCCCCCACGATAAACGAGGGACTACTGTAATTTCTACTTAGACAAAAAAAATGTAGAAAGCCCGTTTTTTATTTTCCTTTCCTGATTGTCATTTAATTTTTTGTCAACTTTCTCTAGCTTTCAGCTCCACTTGTGTCTCGGAAAAATAGGGAAACATGCAGTTAATGTAAACTTTCACCTCTGCTCATCTATGACTGCAGGACACAGTCCACCAACCCTTATCTTGTCTTGACTGTGATGACAAGTTGGAGTGGTAGGATTAACAACAGGTGCAGCTGTGGAGCTCCTTGGGATGAGCCCCACATTCTCATAGTAAACATCATAAACACTGAGGGTCACTGAAAGCATTTTTAGTTCAACAAATATGTCTCATCTTTTAAGCTCAGGCAGCTTTGTCCCTGGTGTGTAGAAGAACATAATACATGTATTGATAATTGGGAAGTTAGTGGAAATGATGAAGAAGGCCTCAATGTGACAGCAACAACATGAGCTTTAAACTCAAACATGTCATGAGGAACCCATTCCAGCGCAGCACGTTATAATCCAGGAATGCTTCTGTTGAATTAACATTCGTAGGAGGGAGGGAACTAGGTTTGAGCATTTTCTCCAGTCTTAGATGCACATTGTTTTCAATATATCCAACAAAATACTGTAGATAGAAGAAAAGATGTTTCCGCTATATGATAATTCCATATGCGCCAAGCAAAATGGCCTTTACCGGGTGTGTTCGTTGCAGCTGCAGTGGTAAGGTGGCAGGGTTTGGCAGGTGCCGTGTATCCAAAGTTCTCCGGCCCGGCGGCACAGACTGGGGATGAGAGGACATGCTGGCACAGCCGCTTCCTCTACACGCAGGAAGAGGGTGAGGCTGTAAAGCGTACACCACACATCATCGGCTGTTCCTTTAAGCCTGCATCCTGTGAGTGGAAGAAAGAAAAAGAAAAACCGTAATTAAACTTTTTTTTTTAATTTTACCTATCTCAGTGAAATTGCTTTGGACATTTTCATACCTGAAAATAAATAGATTAAATTTAACACCAAGTTACAAAGAAGTTTGATGATTTCTGGCTAGCACCTCAAGAGTACCTAGAGGTTTAAATGTGTGTGGCGGTCTACTCCGGAAATCAAAA
This sequence comes from Garcialebias charrua, assembly GCA_038048925.1. Lineage (NCBI taxonomy): Eukaryota > Metazoa > Chordata > Actinopteri > Cyprinodontiformes > Rivulidae > Garcialebias > Garcialebias charrua. Next base: position 23,201 of record JBBPBX010003457.1, read on the forward strand.
AATCCTCTGCTCCCCACTACAGCTGTTTCTCTTTCTATAGTTTGAAACATAGAAGTGAGCCTCTGCACCTGCTCATCTCAACCCCCACTTCACAGCTTACTGAATAGCCCACTGTCTTCAAAATGAGAATTTGCTCGCAGATATCAGCCAAACAAACCAGCACCTAGATAAAATACTTCAGGTTATTACAGGCAACAAATTATCAAATAGAAATGTAGACTCGAAAAACCTGCTACTAGAATTTTACTCCAAAATTACATAATCTAAACTGGCTCTATTTACCTCCAGTGTGCTGGTGAAGATTCTTAGTCGTCCAGGACATGATAAATCAAAAAAGGCGTTCAATACAAGATCAACTGGACTTTATTTGTAACAGAAGACGTTTCGCTTCTCATCCGAGAAGCTTTATCAATTCAATAATGAGGATGAGAAGCGAAACGTCTTCTGTTACAAATAAAGTCCAGTTGATCTTGTATTGAACGCCTTTTTTGATTTACCTCCAGTGCTGTAATACAGAAACAAGACGATGTGCAAATGAGCACTTGGAAGAAAATGTGACCGATTTGCTCAGCAAGTTAGTGGGCACCAGTTTGAACCTAACATAAGTCATATTTACCACACACTCCTGAAAAGCGAAAGTGGACGATAGTGTTTTAACCATGTTTGTGTGTGTGTGTGTATCAAAACATCTCACCACCAGACAAATTTTGACAAAACTTGCAAAAACTGGATGTACATATACAACCTTTTTGTAATAGCTCAATTCAAGATGGCTGCCTCAGCCAATTCACCATAAGAATGGTTGTATGTCAGTCAATTTCACAGATATCAACATTTTGATAAGAGGTGTGGTAGCAGCTGAGACTGATCCCCAACACATATCATGAGAACTCACAGAATATGCAAGATCTTTGATAAACTTCTGCCATCTTTTGAGTCGACTTTGTCTGATAGCAAAATAACCCATGAACAACAAGCTTTTAGGGAAAAAATCATTGGATGGACATTTACAAATTATTAACTTCTGGTGCCAAACTACAGTGATCAACAGTGCAAACAAACAAAAATGGCTAAATGCTCTGCAAATGAACGAATGATGCAAACTGCAAAACACACAAACATACACACACAAAAAATAAAAAATGCAAAAGAAAAGCACATCAACAAAGTCAAAGTCAAAGTCAAAGTCAACTTTATTGTCAGAACTGCAATATGTACAGGACATACACAGGACCGAAATTGCGTTTCTCTCAGTCCCTCGGTGCAACAGTAACCATCTAAACACTAAAACATTTAATACACATAAGCATAAAATAGTAAAAAAGTGTAACACTGTCCTGAGTTTTTTCATAATAGTATAAAAGTATGAAAATTTACACCAACACTGAAACACCAAACACCCCTAAAACACCAAACACCCAATGAACATAAGCATAAAATGAAATAATAAAAGTGTAATACTGTCCTGAGTTTTTGCATAGTAGTATAAAAAGTATAAAAAGTATATCTATAAAATAAACTGAAGGTTCTAGCATTGACATTTGCAAAGAGTGGCACAGCAGCATATAAGTTAATGTACACAGTATATGTATGAGGTAGTTGATGTTGGTATAGAGGCAAAGTGGCATATGCAGTGAGGCACATAAGGCACATTTGGCATCCTTAGATAAGGCTAGTCAGAGAATGCTGTATATGTATCTGCAGTAGTGTAGATAAAAGTAGTGTAAATGTAAACAGTAGTAATAAATGTAAAGCAGTAGTAATAAATGTAAACAGTATTAATAAATGTAAACAGTGAATGTAAACAGTAGTATGACTATAGGCAGTAATGTAATACAAACATTAGTGCAAATATGAGAAGTAGTGCAAACTGAATGAACACATGACCGAGAGTTTAGTGAATAACCCGTTTGATGACACAGAGTCCAGTGTTAAAAACTTTGTGTTGAGTGGTAATGTGTGAGAAAGTTTTTTGTGTTAAGGCAGTTCAAATGGGAGGGGAGGCAGAGCAGGCAGAGTGTTTAGCATTCTGACTGCCTGATGAACAGAGCTGTCTCTCAGTCTGCTGGTACGAGCCTGGAGACTCCTCAGTCTCCTCCCTGATGGCAGCAGTCTAAAGCGGCTGTGTAGTGGGTGTGTGGGATCACCTGCCATGCAGTGGGCTTTCCGAGTGAGGCGTTTGCTGTGTAAGTCCTGCAGTGAGGGCAAGGAGGTGCCGACGATCTTCTCAGCTGCTTTCACGATGCGCTGGAGGCTCTTGCGGCAGGATGCAGTGCATGCACCAAACCACACAGTGATGCAGCTGGTCAGGACACTTTCTATGGCACCTCTGTAGAAGGTGCACATGATGGAGGTTGAAGCTCCAGCCCTTTTCAGCTTGCGGAGAAAGTAGAGGCGCTGGTGAGCCTTCTTCGCCAGTGCTGCAGTGTTCCTGCTCCAGGACAGGTCCTTTGAGACGTGCACTCCCAGGAACTTGGTGCTGTCCACTCTCTCCACTGCGGTGCTGTTGATGGTCAGAGGGGCATGTTGTGCATCCCTCTTCCTGAAGTCCACGACAATCTCCTTTGTCTTCTCCACGTTGAGAGTGAGATTGTTGTGTCCGCACCACAAGGCCAGGCGGCTCACCTCGTTCCTGTAGTCCGTCTCATCGTTGTTGCTGATGAGACCTACCACTGTTGTGTCGTCCGCAAACTTGATGAAGTGGTTGGAGCTGTACGATGGTGTGCAGTCGTGTGTTAGCAGGGTGAATAGAAGGGGGCTCAGCACACATCCTTGTGGGGCCCCTGTGTTCAATGTGATGGTGCTAGATGTGTTACTCCCGATCCGTACTGTCTGTGGTCTCCCGGTCAGGAAGTCTAGCAGCCAGTTACACATTGAGGTGTTCAGCCCCAGACTGTCCAGTTTATGGATGAGCTGTTGGGGGATGATGGTGTTGAATGCCGAGCTGAAGTCGATGAACAGCATTCTAACATAAGAGTCCTTCGTGTCCAGATGTGTGAGAGCTGTGTGGAGGGCAGAGGAGATGGCATCGTCGGTTGAGCGATTAGGTCGGTATGCAAATTGGAAGGGATCCAGGGAGGCAGGGAGGACAGATGTGATGCTTTTCATGACTAGCCGTTCAAAGCACTTCATCAGGATGGGGGTGAGTGCTACTGGGCGATAGTCATTGAGGCATGCGGGCGTTGCCTTCTTTGGGACAGGGATGATGGTGGTGGCTTTGAAACAGGTGGGGACGATGGCCTGGCTTAGTGAGATGTTAAAGATGTCCGTGAAGACCGCTGCGAGTTCCCCTGCACAGTCTTTCAGCACACGACCAGGTATGTTGTCAGGACCAGAGGCCTTCCGGGCGTTAATCTTGATGAATGAACGCCTTACGCTGTCTGAGGACAGCGCCAGCACCTGGCCATCAGGAGAGGGGGGGAATTTATGTGCAGGTGTGCTGTTACTTGCCTCAAACCGAGCGAAGAACTCATTCAGTTCATTCAGCGTAGAGGTTGAGCTGTCACAGGTCTGGGGGGGGGGGTTTGTAGTCTGTGATGGTCTGTATTCCCTGCCACAGACTGCGTGTATCCTTGCTGTCCTTGAAACGGTGAGCTACTATTTTCCTGGTGTATAGGTCGCACCTTTTTATGTTTTTTTTCAAGGCCTGCGACCTATACACCGGTGCGACCTATATATGGCTTGTTATCACTTTCGGCGAAACAAATTTTTAAATCCAGCTCATTTCACAATTACGTTCATTTATTAAGGAAAAGTTCAGCTCAGACACATATTTGCTATAATTTTTATCAAACAAATAATTGTTTTTAAGTGTTAATCTTCTTAAAAGCCTTGCTGTGCGCTCCTGTGGCAGACATTTGCAGCAGAGCTAAACGTAGGTGCGACCTATACACCGGTGCGACCTATCTAGAGATTTGTCCAATCTATTGGTAATAATTGGATGGTGCGACCTATACACCGGTGCGACCTATACACCAGAAAATACGGTATTTTCCTGGAATACTGCTCCTTGGCCTCACTGATGCCCTGGGTCAGGTTCTTTCTGGCTGCCTTCAGGCCCACCTGATCTCCCGCTTTGAAGGCAGCATTCCTGGCTTTCAGGAGTCTGTGAACCTCAGCTGTCAGCCATGGCTTCTGATTAGCCCGAACAGTGATGGTTTTGAGGTTGGTAACATCATCAATGCACTTGGCGATGTATGAACATACAGTGTCTGAGTACTCCTGGAGACATGTGTTGTTGTTTGTGGTAGCAGCTTCTTTGAACATACCCCAATCTGTGGTGTCAAAACAGTCCTGGAGTGCCTCTGAAGACCCCTCTGGCCACACTCGTATCTGCTTGCGGACTGGTTTTGTGACTTTCACCAGCGGCCTGTATGCTGGCTTTAGCATAACACAGATATGGTCAGAAGCACCAATGTGGGGGAGGGGGAGGGCTCTGTAGGCATTTTTCATGGTGGTGTAAACTTGGTCCAGTGTGTTGTTTCCTCTTGTTGCAAAGTTTATGTTTTTGTATGTTTTTGGAAATACACTCTTTAAATCTGCATGGTTGAAATCACCAGCCGTGATGAGAAAAGCATCAGGATGGGCTGTTTGTTGCTCACTGATGTGCAGATATAGTTCATTCAAAGCCTCACTTCTAACTTTGCTGTTGGAGCTTGGAGGGATATATACAGCAACAATCAAAACAGCTGTAAACTCCCTCGGTAAATAGAACGGTCTGCATTTAATAGTCATGAACTCCACTAAATGTGAGCAGTGTTTGTAGACCACAGCAGCATCCAGGCACCATGCTTTGTTGATGTAAACACAGAGCCCCCCTCCCCTTGTCTTACCTCCCTCGGGGGTTCGGTCCGCTCTGTAGCATGTTAGCTCCCCTAGCTGGACAGCATGGTCCGGAACGTTGTTGTTGAGCCACGTTTCCGTGAATACAAACACACAGCAGTCTCTCACAGTCTTTTGTGTCGTTCGTAGCAGGCGTATATAATCCAGTTTATTGTCCAAGGAGCGCACGTTAGCCAAAACCATGGATGGGATCGCCGGTTTGTGTGGGCTAGCTGCTAGCCTAGCTCTGACACCTCCGCGTTTACCCCGCTTCTGTTTTCTGTCACGCCGCTTGTGGCGTTTCCACGGCGGGCGCGAAGAAGGGAGGCTCAGGGTCGGCTTCCGCTTTCTGTCCAGCCGCTTGTGGCGCTTCCACGGCGGCCGCGAAGAAGGGAGGCTCAGGGCTCAAACAAATGTAGAGGAAAAATATTGATAATACCAAAAATACTAAAACCCCCATACAACTTCAATGTGGTTCTTCCCTCCAACTTGGTGTATTTACAAGGATTCTGGACCCATATGACATGTGGTCGAGTCCTCCTAGTGGTCTGGTGCATTTACGTATTTCAGGAGAGTTTGCAACGTTTCTTACTTGCAGTTGTTTTGGGGTACCGTATTTTCCTCCGTACACGTTGCTCCACCCTATAAGTCGAATCACTCCAAATATGTCTAATAAAGTGGAAAAATCCATAAGTATGTCGCTTCGTTGTATACATCACATCTGTTATGCGTCACCGCTGATGCGTCGTGTTTGTTACGCGTCACTGCTGGCAACCCGGAAATGTGGGAAGAACCCAGAAATGTGGGCCAGTGTTGTGCTAAAAATCGACTGGCTGCCAAATGGACCTTACCAAGCTCCGCCCAGAAACGCCCCCTAAGCTCCAAGATGGCTGCCCGTCTCCCAAGCGCAGCTTTGGTGTCAATGGAAAACATGGCGTCGACTGACTGCAGGGTATTTTTGAGTCGAATAGTGTATCATTTCTGCCAGATTCCAACAAAATATCAGCCATGACAATGGACAGGGGAACCAACAAGTTCATGTTATTTTTTTTTGTGGACGTTATCAAGTTGTTTGATCCACGCGATGCCTCCAAACAGCGTGCGCGTCACCGCTAATGCTACCGTCTGATGGGGAAAACATCAGCTCCTCACACGCTCAGGCTCAGCATTATTACAGCTGTGGACAGGATCACTGATGCCTATTGTCCTGCAAGGCTGGGTAAGTCAGGCATTCATGGTTTTGAGGGTTACTTTTGAAATCAGCGATTTCTATTGTTGGCAAAAGTTTGTGTGCCTTGGTCGCAAAGCTAATGCTAACTGTAATCTCCATTCATTCCTTAAGTGGTTGGTTAGCCGTTGCTGCTTTAGCTGCTAAACACGCCGACAGCGACTTTTGTGAGGGCAAACGAGCTCAGCCGTCTGGTGTGTTAGTTAAAATCCAGCCTTCGTGTCACGATTTTGTGCAGTTTTAGGTGAAATCGACAGTAGAGCTCGTTGCGTTAGCTAGCTCATGTGGGGTTAGCGGAGCTGTTTCTTCCCAACTTCCAGGACGTTCAGTGAACTGTGGCTTTCTCTCATCGTGACCGCGTGTTGTTAACTAGCAGGTTTCAAAAGCAGGTCAACCCTTCTCTGCTGGTGAAAGGAATAATTGTTCAGTTTTGTGGTCGTGCACAAGCTTTGATCCAAGCAAGGCATTCAGTTTCACATATAGGGAAACGGTGAATTTTACTTCCACAAATACGGTCAGGGTACCTGACATCTCCTGTACAGATACCCCACTGACGGTGGAGGACAATTTTTCCAGCCCTGACGCAGAAAAAATCTGCACGTATGCTAGCTAGCAATGTAAGTAGCATGTGGTGCCGGTCTCACAAACGCTACCGTAGCGTTTGTTTTGTGAGACCGGCACGCACGTGGAAGCTGCGCTATGACGTGTTATGGGTATTAGCCAATGAAACGCGGCCCTGTGGGCGGAGCTTGGTAAGGTCCATGGCGGCCGTGGGAGCGTGTACTGGAGAACTTTAACAAGAATTTAACAAGATTAACACTTAAAAACAATTTGGTTGCTCAAAGTTATAGCAAAGGTGTGTCTCAGTCTAATTTTTGCTTAATAAATGCACTTTGACAGTCAAAACAGTACCTGGAGTATTTCAAAATCCAATACGCGGACGTAGGAACGCGCAGAGAGACGAGTCGCTGCACATTTCTTCGAAATTTAACAAGATAAACACCTAAGAACAATTATTTGCTTGGTCAACTTTATAGTAAAGGTGTGTCTCAGTCTGCTTAATAAAAGGACTTTTAATGGTCAAATCAGCTGTATTTCAAAAGTATTTGCTGCCTCTGTGCTCCCAGGAGCGCATAGACAGGGGAAAAAAAGGAAGGAAGAACGCTGCACATTTCTTCGAAATTTAACAAGATAAGCACCTAAAATAATTTTTTGTTTGCTTGACATTTTAGTAAAGATGTGTCTCAGTTGAACTTTTACTTAATAAATGCACTTTAATGGTCAAATTAGCTGCATTTTGCTGGGGCGGTGCAGCGAAATTATGCTGATTTGATGGTTGCTCCAAGCGAGTTGGATGTCGGTAGCAGGCTGGCAAGTTGATTGCGTCATTAATAGCCACTTTTACCTATTACATGATACAACGGCATGCCATACTACTCGAGTGCCATCTAGCGGCTGAAAACGGTAGTGTTCAATATGTTCAATCAGAATGAATGAAAATGGTCAAATCTCAGCCAAAAATTTGTTTATAAGTATGGGAAAAAAATGCATAAATATGTCGCTTTGACCTTTAAGACGAAGAGTATGCAAATTATGGGAAAAAATGCGACTTGTAGGGCGAAAAATAATTATTTTTTGTGTTTACAGCATTTTTCCTTTGCATTGGTTTTTTTGGTTGTATCTTTATTTTTCTGTATATTTTCATTGATTGCAGAATTTTCTTTTGCCGCATTTTTCTGTTGCATTAGCTTTTATTTCTGTCTGTGTTTTGAAGTTTGCAACATTCATGTGTCTGCAGCAGGTTTTGCCATTAGCAGTACATTTAGCCATGTGCAGAGCATTTAGCCGTGTGTGGCGTGTTTGCACTTGTCAGCCACCGTACTACCAAACCCATCAAAAAATGACTATAATTCAGTGCCTCCTTTGCGTTTCATAAGAGGTAAAAATTGGTTATGATTTTGTAAAATTGGTGGGTGGAGTAATGCTTTGGCATTTCCCCCAGCACAGGAAATTGGTAACATATGAACACGTATAGGTGTTTTGTACATGCCATGACATTCATGGGGGGTGAGCAGTGTAGTTGAAGAGGTAGGATGACCCCTTTGGTTAATGCTAGGGAAATTGCTGCAGTAAATCATGCACTGACAAAAGTTGTGAAAAATGTTTTTGCAAATCATAGAGGTCAATCCAATTGTTTTATAATCTTTGAGTTTAGTGTTAAAGGTGACTTCTGGATGTCTAAACTGACCTTGTTGCCTTGGTTCTTTTTAGTGTCTGTCCCATTCACATCACATCTACAAGGGAGACTGCAGCTTTATATGGCCTCTATTCATTGAGAACATCATTGCAAAAAGTTTGTTGAGGGGAAAAGTATTTACATTATGTTCTATGTTTTATGGTAAGCTCCACTTTTAATGTCTGCTTTTGCAATTCTGTACATGTTTTCTGCATTTTCAAAATTATAGGACCACATTCAGGCTAAAAGCTCAAAAATAACTTGGAACTAATTTATAAACCATCCAACATCAAAACTAAATAATTGTATGTATTTGTCATTTGAAGTATTAACTGTTGATGAAAATTTAGGTCTTTATTGTGTTTGAAATCTAGTGACTCTGAAGGTAAAGGTACATGTATTCAAGATGAACCATCAGTGCACACATTTGGAAAACATTGAAAGCAGTATTTTGTGCACAAACATGTCTAAAAGAGTGTGTTTATGAGTGGTCTATATAAATTCTAGTAAATTTAAACCTAATAAATTTGTCTATCAGTTGATTAACTTTAATTGAGAGTAGCTCAATATGACAACATTGATCAAAGTTCTGTTAAAAAGTGAACAGCTTAGGGATGCACAATATTATCAGCGTGGTTAAGGTTAAATTTCAATTTCGGACATAGGCCATTCCATCAAAATAAATCACTGATATAAAAGGCACTGTTTTTGCCTGCAGCGGCAGCATAACGTGATGACGTCACATGCGCCTACCTGATCTCACAGGGGAGAGTAAAATTCAAAATGTCGGCAGTGTGGAAGTTTTATTTTTCGTTGGTGAGGATGTCGGATTTCTAAGATTTATGGACTATGTTGAACCTAGCTACATTGTTTGCCGTCGGATATATTTTTCCGACATAATGTGACCAGAGTTACAAGCAGTAATTTCCGACGTCATAGAGAAGCTACGTAATAGCCGATAGCACGACTTGTTGGGTGAGTTTTACCACAGACATTTGGACGTTGTGTTAGCCCCGTTAGCATGATTAGTCTTACGGCATAATGGATAGACAAAAACTTTGAACTTAAAAAGGTTGTCCTTCATGCACAGGAGTGCAGAGGATCCCACACTGCAGCTAGGAACCTGGAACAAGCCTCCACAAGTGAGACAGCATCACAGGTGACTAATGCTAATAAATAAATAACATTTAACACTTTTCATTTAATATAAGTGAAAGTGCTATGCCTATCATATGGCTGTTACTGAATATATGTCACCAGCTCTTACAGCTGTTGCACAATTTTTGTAGCAAATAAGCCTAAATAAGAGAGAGGACTATGTTCTGACAAAGGAATGCATATAAAATATCGGTATCGGCATCGGTTATAGGCCAAATAAGTTTTAGCATATTGGATATCGGCCACAAATCCAATATTGTGCATTCCTAGAACAGCTGATGCAATCTGAAAGATTACTTAGGATAAACTGTATTTATGCGGGAAAAAAGACAGACAGGTGTCTGTTATGCTCACTTTTACACCTACCTGCATGTGTAGGTGTTCCTATTTTTGTGAGAACCACTGATAACATGCATGTCTTTTTACATTTCTTTTTAGTATAAACAACAAAGGTTTGCACTTTAAGCATCAAGAGAATGCACACCTGGTTCTGCTTGTACCTCACCTAACTTCGCTGTATCTAGTTTGTCCCAATTCCACACATAAAAAACAGAGAGGAAAAGAAAGAATAGCTTTATTTCTTAAAAATATACTTAATAGGTGGACAATATTTCTACATCATAAAACATGAAAATTTAGAAAGAAAGAAAAATTTTGTCTGATTTTGGTATAGCTATTGTCTTTTTGCATGTTAAGAGTTGAGCTTTGCAACAACAGAACAATTTCAATTAAAAACTAATAGGCTAGAATATTCTATAGCTAGTGATTGTATGTTTACTGAGTAAAATTAGACATTTTGCACTTGTGCCAAGTCAAATACTGTAGTTTGTTATACTGTAGTTACTCAAGCTCACTTTATGTGTTCCAATACATAGTTCCCATGTGACGTCACATCTGTGGGTTGTCCTTTTTGACCCTCCCACATGTAGGCTAAGCAGCAGTTGGAGCGCATTCTGATAGATGTCCATTTTTCACGTTGTTTTTTTTGTTAATTTCTAATTAATTGCAATGGTTACTTCGTGTTGTGTCAGTGGGTGTTCCAGTCGGGTAGACGTTTGGGCAACGCGCAGGTTTCAGTTAATCAAAAAAAAAGAAAACGTGAAGGATTTATCTCATCGGAGAAGCTGGACTGCAGCTCCTTCACTCTCTGAGTCTGGCTTTGATCTGCTCTGGAAGACGTCGTCCTTTTGGCCGGTAAACAAAATATTCTACATAAATCATTTTGTGAAACTATGTCAGAACAATGTTAGAGTACAACTGTCTGTGTGTTAGAGCTGTTTTTTTTTTTTTTCATTATTTAGCAAACCGTCTTGCATGCTGTTAGCTTAGCATCTCGCTAACGCGACAATGGCCTCCTCTGCTCCTCACGGTCCACCAGACCGTCCCAGTTGGAGAAGGAGGACGGGAGCCAAGTCGTGCGGGCGACGCGTCGGTCCCATGGGACGTGGACGTGCCTCCGCGGCCGCCTCAGCGGATGCACGCCGTCCGACCTGAGCTCCCGCGAGCCACGCTCCAGATGCTAACAACATGCTAACTTCCAACACGGTAAGACTCAAAAGTGCTGGTTCTGGTCCGTGTTCAGCTTGGACTGTTTGTTGGCTGTGTGTTATTTTAGTTAAACCTTTTTTTAGCTGGTTAGATCTGATTGAGACAGTTTACACATCTTTTTTGGATTTAAAGCTGTGAAGCCGGTGTGCTGTGAAGCCGGTGTGGCTCGCTCCTTGTATTAATTAAATAATTAATGATATCGGAGTAACTACTTTGTGACAAGTTGTCTGATTCGTCTGCCATCATTTCTTTCTCAAACTCATTTAACTCGACCACTGCCAGTTTGCTCTTGTTCCTTGGTGAAGCTGTGGTAGCTCGTGTTATTGTCCGTATAATTTGCTCTGCTAGTTCGCCATCTTGCCTTCTTCTGCCTTTAGATGTGGTGCGAAAACCGGTTTGCGCAATACTGGGGGCGTGTCTGGGAACTATGTATTGGAACTCGTTAAGTAATCATCTATTTAACTTGTAAAAACTTTTTAAATCATAATACAGGCTTTTACAAGAAGGTTCATAGTATTTTATCCCTGAATAAACAACAGAAGATAAAGTGTGCCACTCTCTATTGTCTGGTTGTGGTTTTGACTTTTCTTCTGAAGCACAAAGAAGTGTACTATCTACCCTTCCTTCCTGCTCAACTGTCACAAACACTGTGTCACTTGATTGCAGTTATGCAAAGGGCTCTATTACGAAAGGCTGAGAATGGCTCTGGCTTTAAGAGAAAGAGGAGCTCTGTAAACATTAAGGCTATGAGATGGGAAAACACTGCTCAGTCTCACACCCAGTAGAACTTCTGTCTCTGTGTTCGGTAGTCTAAACAGTGACTACCAATGTTTCCCTGAGACTAGTCAACATTTCAGGACAATCAAAATTAGACACCAACAGAAATGAGAAAATTACTGCTTATAAATAAAGAAATGCTTTAATTTGTGCAACGTCATGACAAAAAAACAGAGAGCAAGGAACAAAAGCCTCTCTTTAATGGCTATCCATTCCAAAGTGGTTCTCATAATAATGCCTCTTTTCCACCGCTCGGCTCGGCTCGGGTTGGATCGGCTCAGGTCGGCTCAGTTCGGGTCGGGTCACATCTATGTTCTGTTTCCACAGCTTTTTTGTACCCCTTCTGTGGGCGGGGTCCAGAATCCTACTCGTCTTACCACATGGTGGCAGTAGTGTTCCTCAAGCTATTTACTACAGTACTAGCCACCACTAGAAGAAGAACACAATAAAGACTTTGTTTCACATATTATCAATTCTATCAAAAACCACAAAGCTGATATTTTTCAAAAAAATCTAGTGTGATCACAACATGTTCATATACGAAATGTATCCTGTTGGAGTTATTTGAAATAAAATTCAATGTTTTATAGACATAAATGTGTCAACCTACGTCCATTATTTTCTACTTTGTTTCACATATTATCAATTCTATCAAAAACCACAAAGCTGATATTTTTCAAAAAAATCTAGTGTGATCACATCATGTTCATATACGAAATGTATCCTGTTGGAGTTATTTGAAATAAAATTCAATGTTTTATAGACATAAATGTGTCAACCTACGTCCATTATTTTCTACTTTGTTTCACATATTATCAATTCTATCAAAAACCACAAAGCTGATATTTTTCAAAAAAATCTAGTGTGATCACATCATGTTCATATACGAAATGTATCCTGTTGGAGTTATTTGAAATAAAATTCAATGTTTTATAGACATAAATGTGTCAACCTACGTCCATTATTTTCTACTTTGTTTCACATATTATCAATTCTATCAAAAACCACAAAGCTGATATTTTTCAAAAAAATCTAGTGTGATCACAACATATTCATACACGAAATGTATCCTGTTGGAGTTATTTGAAATAAAATTCGAATTTTTATAATTTATTTTCGTTGTGCAAACACAGGTTTTGGAAAAAGTCAAAGCGAAACTACTTTAAATGCAGCACATTTGACCATACGTGACAATATTAAAGCGTGGTTAAGCTCAGGAGCCCTCGTACTATTAAAGTCAGCTATGAAATATATTTTATATCTGTTCATTGAGCTACATTTAAAGACATAAAGCCGCCCGCGCGCCGCGTGTTACTCGTGGCGAAACTACTTTTTAAAATCGTGCAGTTTTGAGCAGTACGTGATTTTATTAAGGACACGTTCAGCTGAAGACCCATCTTTGCTATAAATTTAAAAAATAACAATTGTTTTTACCGTGTTATTCATGTAAAAGTCCTGCCGTGGTAGCTTCCCTCGCTTCCGTAAAAACAGCTCTCGTCTCCTCCTCCCTCCTTCCGGAGCGGGTGAGCTCGCTTCAGTACACCTCTGAAAGCAGCCCGAAAATCTCAGGAAATCTCGCGCGGCTCCGCTCGGAATAGCCGGTGGGAAAGGATGAAAGGGGGTCTCTGCGACGCACATATGACGTAACATCCGACCCGAGCCGACCGGTGGAAAAGGGGCATAAGATGAAGAAAAACATCTGAAAACAGTCACCGGATCCACAGAAAGCCAAAACAACGTGAATCATGATGAGAGGACCATCACAAGGAGAGAAATTTGACATCAACTTTCAGGCAAAAAGGGCTTTCCAGACGAAAGGCTAAACACATGCGCTGGCACTGCTACAGACACCCACAGGCAAGTCAATGGCTCACTGCCAACACTGCGAATGAACTCAGTCACCTCCCTCCCTTGCTCTACTCTCCTTCTCTGTTCTATTTTGCTCTCGCCTTTTCCACAGAGGAGAGGGCCTCAGTCTTCAGCAGCGCGAGCCAATATTTCATCCGCTTACCCCCTGCCCTCCCACTCCATTTTAGGAATGGCTGTGGAAATACTAGCACAGAGCACACAGACAGCTTCCAGCCGGCCAAGAAGAGCAGGAGGCACACTTCAAACAACAGTTTAGTTCAACTGACACAAACACTAAATCAAATCTCTGTCTACGACTTGGTAGCTTCACAGTTGAGCTCTAAAATAAATGCCTAGAAAAGCTGGGCCTCTTTGTTTACTGGCAGTTTTTTTAAAAGCTGATCATTCCTTCCCATCAGGTATTGAGTTCATGTTGCTTCTTGACTCGCTTTTAAACTACCGGTAAATCCCACAACACAATCCTTTCAAGAATGAAGCCTTGGAACAACAGGTACTAAGAGTGCTGCTCCTTTGTTGCTCCTTTTCAACTCAAACATATGACAGATTAACAATTACAAATCTGTACTCAAATGACTTCTTTGAAAAAAATGTTTTCCCACATAATATTTAGGGTGTTTATCTCCCACAGCATAACACCAAGGCTCTATTTGCTCTGGAATGTCATCAACTTGAAAAGAAACCCAAAAAGGTCTGTATTCATGGAAGTTAGCTCCTTTGATAATTGTGCACCTTTAAAGGAGAAATGAAAAGTGTTTTTAAGCTAATAGTAGTCTAATGAAAAGCATAAAATAAGCTTGTTGAGAAAATTTCACAAGTCAAAAATGTCATCCTAACTCAAATTTAGACTTTGCAAAGTGAAAAAATTCTCATCTGGTGTTTTTGACCCCCCTCCCTCTGCTTGCTCTCCGTCCCCTGAATATGACATAGGCAGTGCAATGGTCGTCCCTCATACAGTAATATTAGTGTGTGTATCTAGTATTTTTTCAACTTTCATCATTTTGTAAACCGCCCCCTAGCTTATAGACTGTAGTTATGTTATCATTCACAAGAGTTTGTATATATTTTTTTGTTTATGTAGTGTTTTGTAGTTCTGTTTGTGTTAATAAAAAAAAAAATCTAGTAGTGGACAAAAAGGTTTCAGTGTGTAGCAATTAGGGATGCAGCAAAAAAAAATCTATTTTTTAAAGAATCAAGATTCTTAGTCCTGGCGATTCAGAATCGATTCTAAAAGCCCCAAAATAGATTTTAAAACTTTTTTAAAATTTTATATTGTATTTTTACCGCTCCTGTGCATTCGGCCGCTGTAGAATTTTGGCCGTGTAGGGCCACCGTAGTTAGTTAGCCAGGCAGCTCCCAATGGAGCCTGCTAGCAAGGAGGGAGACCCTGCATGTTTCAACTTGCTCCTTCATCTTTAAAAATCATTTTAGATCCTACTATGTTCTGTGGAATACAGAGCTTAACAAGACATTGGTAACTGTTTCAGGACATTTTCAACACCCCCACTCCCATGTTAGCATACGGCGCTAGCATGCTAACGTTAGCATACGGCGCTAGCATGCTAACGTTAGCATGCGAAGGCTATTCGTATTTCCAGGATAGAAATGCCCATTAATGCACTAAATCACCAAACTGTTTTTGACAAACTAAAGTGATATCCTTCAGATTCAAAAAGGTCTTCTGCTTCCATTTTAAATGACAGACAAGAGGACAGTAATGATGGGTTTATAGCTTCAGTGTTATTGTAAGATAGCAAAGGAGGTCTTAATTGTGTCATAAAAGTGCGTCCAGAAAATTACTACAGAAATCACTGCACTTCGGCATGTAGCAGGAAAAATGTAAAAAAACTATTTCTTTAAGCTACTGACTTGAAAAAAGCATACTAAGTATGTTTATGTGTGTTGTTTACTATATGAAATTCTTGTTATATCGATTTTTTCAGATTTGATTACATTTCTCCTTTAAGAGTGCTATGCAAATGCCTAGAATAATGTTTTTTATATTTAGTTTTCTTCCATTAAGACAGACCATCTTGTAATCATTTGAAGTGGTTTTGAGCATTTTTATTTTTATTTTCTGAAAATATTTCACTTTATTTATTCATTTATTTATTAGGGTGGACTTTGTTACTTTTTGCACTCATTTTCTGCCCCTTAAACATGCTGTACAGAGTTTCTTACGTATTTGTTTGTTTGTGAATCCACTTAAGTAACTTGTAAAATATTCAAACATATAAACTCTCCTTAAGCAATAAATCACTGTTGTGTCAAGACATACCGGATAACTAATAAAGAACCATTTTTAAATTACCGTAGATCTTGGGGTACTTTTATCAACAAAAGCCTGTCACAAAAAGATTATTTATGTCACAAAAAGATTATTTATTTGCATAACTTTAGTTGAATATCTGAAAAATATAACAGAAAACTCAATGACACATGGTATAGTATAGTATTTTAGCGTCAATAGGATAATTTCCAAAGAGCTAAAACTTTCATGCATTAAATAATCAGCTGAAGGATAGATTTCTCAAATCCTTTGTCAAGTTTTAACACGTTTTTTTCCATTTCATAAAAACATGGCTTTGAATACTGTACATCAGCTGTAAATAGGTTTTATGCTTGACATTTTATCATTTGTTCTTTATTTGTCCACTGTCCTCATTTTTAAAATGTACAAATTGCACACCATGCAGCCAGAAGATGATTTTTTTTTCTCATCCTCAGTAAAACCTTGAAAGCCCCTCTTAAAGCGTGGGGAACTACTGATCATGACCACTTCGCAAATGACTAGAAAATGTTGTTCCTTGGAAGCAAAGCAAAAACATTAGGGGTGATTTAAAATATAAGCACAGTAATGTATAGTTGGTTTACTTTGAATCAAAAGCAGATTAAAGATGCACTCAATGAACTAGATATGCCAAATTTGTTCCAGTTATATTTTGCTATAAAAAAAAACTATGACTCAATGCACAGTTTCATACCGATGAGTACTTTAGCAATAACTATGAAAAGAATGAGGCTGCACAAATATGTGCCTTTCGTAAATTTCACTAAAACAATAAATTGTGTTCAGGGTATTTTAGTGGAGGAAGTTAAAAGCTGGCATAAAGCCCAGAACAGTAAAACCCGTGCAGCAGCATTTGGAACATCAGTTCTGTGTTTAAGTCACTACATCATGCATCAGGTATGAACATTACTTCATATGAATCGAATGGCTCGTTTGCCACGATGACACTAGGGCACATTACTTAACATCTCAGATTACAGTAATAACTATCAAAACTGTGTCTGGTATGCTTCCCCTGTTTATTTTTATTTTTTATCTGCTTAGGATTTATTTATTTTTTTGTTCTTTTTAAAATCTCTAACATTAAATTAGTAATATGTTAATCTAGTACTCCATGTGTCATTTTTCAAGTTTTGGGAGACTAATTGTTTTATTAGCGAAAGGAAAATATATTGGATTTTGTTCATTCTAATAACTAGTACCATACAACTTTATTTATAAAGCACCTAAAAGCAGCAACAAGGCCAACCAAAGTGCTGTACAGCAAAACAAAACAAGCAAAGGACTTAGCAAAAAAATACATAGATCCACAGAAGTAAGATAAGAACTACGGTAAATGACTTAACATTATAAAATACAGACAAGTTAAAATCAGCTCACACATTGTCAGAAGCCAGGGAATAAAAGTGAGTTTTTAAACAAGACTTAAAGGGGTGCTCACCCCACCGTGAAACGCTAGCTCTGACTAGGGCTGTGCGATATGACGATATATATCGTGGGGACGATAGAAACGTGTCTATCGTGCTACTTTCCTTCTATCGTCTCTATCGTGATAAATAAGAATAAAAAAATAACTGTCGCAAAGAAGCTTCATATGGGGTTTTGCGAGATGACGGCGCTGCTTTATGTTTGACGCACGCGCGGGTTTGCGACACATGCTTTACGTTGTTAAACTCGAGAGCAACAGAGCCGCAGGCGCATGAAGCCGGTGTCTCAACAAGGAGAAAACAGCTGCACAGGCAGCCCAAGAAGAATAACTTTTACCAAAAAGAGGGGGAAGCTCACCTTGTTAGCTTCCATTATTTCGCTCCGCTGAAACTCGGAGACAAAATGGGTCCAGAGGACACGAACCCAGAGTCCAACCGAGTCCGAACTCGGGTCCAGTTAACCAATACAAAACAGACCAGAGACACAACAGAACCGCAATCAAACGCAACGTTTTCTCTTTTCTGTTTCTTGCTTTGTTTACTCAAACTTCAGAGCGGATTTCTTCTTCGTGAGTTTCATTAGCAGCTGTTGTTTTACCGCCACCTGCAGGAAAAATTTGGACCAAAGTAGAAAAGGAGTTGTTTGTTTGTTTGTTTGTTAGTTTATTCATTTTATAAAATGAAATACAACAATTAACGTATTCATAATAAAAAAAAAATAAATAAAATGAAAGGTAGCAGATGAAGAATAAATCTTATTAAATCTGCTCCTTATTCATCTAATAACAGTTCAAACAATATTTTCTATAATAACAAAATAAGTAAATAACTCAGTCAATTTTCAATTCACATATATCACACATTAAATTAGATTCATTTATATTTTTTTAGCAATTCATTTTTTACCAGTTTCTTAAATACAAGGAATGATTTGGCTTCCTTAACATTTGTCATTAAGTCATTCCATAATCGTACTCCTTGAATTAAGGTAGATCTTAGGTAGATCTAGTTTCTACTTTGGTCCAAATTTCCTTGTTCTTTTTGTTCACATTCTTATAATTGTAACTATCTGTAGTAAAATAATAAAATAAAAAAACTTTGGTCCAAATTTTTCCTGTACACACACACACACACATCGTGTTGTATATATCGTGATATATATCGTTATCGTGATATAAAAAAGTCCATATCGTGATATATGATTTTTTCCATATCGACCAGCCCTAGCTCCGACTCAAGACAAGATTCAAAAAATGCATCAAAATGGGCGTGTCAACAGACACGGGTGGGGGGTGAGCGAGGAGGTGTGGCCAGGACGAGAGATTGTTATTGTATTTGAATGTTAAAATTACATTAGTAATAAACAACTTAAACAAGCAACAACAAATAATTATTATGTACAGTGTAGATGTTTTTATCTATTCTCACCTGATCTAGCCGAAACAAAAGGCTTAAAAAAAAATGAAAATAATACCACAAGGTATGCCGTGACTGGGGATCGAACCCCGGCCTCTCGGGTTCCAAACCGGATCCCCAGCCTCTGCCCCATCTTGGCATTAATGCATCACTAGTCCATCGCAGAACAAATACTTTTAGAATATCGGTAATAGATTTTGATGAAGTGAAAAGTATTCTTGAAATAAATAAGTTATTAATCTGTAAATGATATCAATCAGTGGTGCTTGTATGGTACAGACTGTCGCACCGCGAGTGTGTGAGTGCGCACGGACAGAAAGGAAAAGTGCAGAGAACGATCTCTGCAGGGGAGTGGCTCTGCTTGAACCTTTTATGGTGTGGTCACACCGAACAGCTTTTCAGCAGCAGGAGCGTCCAGTTTACATGCAAAGTCAATGGGGGACGCGCTTCCAGCCGTCTTGGCGTCGGGCGTCACGTCGCGTGCGTGTTGAGCGTGCTGGAAAGCGTTTTCCGTGCACGTGAACCGGCTTCAGCCTCCAAACCGCGCATTCAGCATGCTGAAGATTTCGCGGTTCAAACTTTCAAACGCCGCTCAACTCTACCTGATTGGTTGGTGTGTCAACCAATCAGGGAGAGTCGGGGGAGAAGAGAGGGGGTCAGGGGGAGAGTCCCTATGTGACGCGGAAACCAGTGACGCGGAAACGATTGCGCATGTGACGTATTGTTTGTGGGACACAGAAAAAACCCGCGGAGTCATGGACTATGGAAGAGAAACTCATTGTAGCTGTGTGTTCGCGACAATTCCTTCACGACCAGTCAAGTCTGCTCTACTGAGACAGAAATAAAAAGCTCCTCGCCTCGCGGAGTGCAGTGACGACTCGGTACACCGGTAAGCTCCTCCCACACACCCCGCAGCAGTTTCGCAGCAGTTTCGCGTTCTGGCTTTTTGGTCTGGACACAAAGTGCGTCCACTTGCGTGCGTGACGAGCTTTTTGGAGGTTGAAAAGCTGTTCGGTGTGACCACACCATTATACTAACCCAGCAGAGGCTGTGATGACAGAGTGTACAAGACACGTCAGAGTGAACAGTCATGGACCAATAAGAAAATGAAGCTGCAATACCACAGTTCAACCCATAGGATTAATGAAAACACGTTTTTAGATCAAATATTGCCAATTTGAACAAATACAGGTAGTCCCCAACTTACGAGCGAGTTCCGTTCCTGCGAGTTGCTCGTAACACGAAAATTCGTAAGTTGGAACACGAAGCACGTGTTCTCGTAAGTCCGGATTTTCGCTCGTAAGTTGGAACATTTATGCTAGCGCTACTACGAACACTCGTTTTTCATCAAAAACGTTCATATTAGTTCATAAACATGGTCGGAAACGTGTTTCCAAACAGTTAGCTAACACACTTTCATCTAAAAACACAAAAAAGTGCTGTATTTTTTACAAATTTACTTCTCTTTCGCCAGCTCGTAAGTCCGGGACCTCGTATGTAAGAGCGCTCGTAAGTCGGGGACTACCTGTACGCACAAAACATGAAAATTAACACAGACATAGTGCTGTACATATACGGGGCGGCCGTGGTGTAGTGGTAATGGCAGTCGTCCCCCGATCGGAAGGTTGGAGGTTCAAATCCCGCGTCCGCCCACCATGTGTCGTTGTGTCCCTGGGCAAGACACTTAACCCCGAGTTGCTCCCGGTAGGTCTGGATGGCGCCTTGCAAGGCAGGCTACCACTACCGGTGTATGAATGTGTGAATGAATAGGTGGATGGCTGGTATTGTAAAGTGCTTTGGGGCTCCTCACAGGGGGCTGGAAAGAGCTATATAAATAAGCTCCATTTACCATTTACAACATTTTACACACATTCTAGGGAGTTTATCAGATAAAAAAGTTAATTTTGAGGTTAGTTCCTCTTTAAAAACAGTGAAAGTGTCTTTTGGCTGTGTATAGGTAAGCTATGCTCATGTCCCTTTAAGACGCTGCGCTAGTACGTGCAGTCTGTAGCCACGTGACTCTACCCCATCCAGTCTGTAACAAGAAGTGAAAGAGATGGTGCGGTTGAGAAAATGGAGGAAATTTCTAATGTTAAAGCGGCAGCAGCAGCAGCAGAGCTGGTCCAGGAGGAAGAGGAGCAGCAAATTTTTTTTTTTTAAGCGTCAGTCGTCTGGCAACATTTTGGGTTTAGCAAAGATGATATTGAACAACAAAAAAAGCCAAGTGTAAACTATGCCAAAAGACTGTTGTGACAAGCCATGGCAATACATCCAACCTCTTCCACCACTTGCAAGACAACCACCAGGTCCAATGGGAAGAACTTAAAGAAGCCCAAAGCCCAAAGCTCAAAGAGAGGACCAGAAAAAAGTTTTTCTTCCACCACCAGGCAGCAGTCAATAGCTCAAGAATTTGCAGGCTCTCAACAATATGAGCGAACGTCAAAAAGATGGCTTATCGGCTACCATATAGCTAAAGATGTGGCTCCTATTGCTATAGTGAAATGCAAGGGCTTCATACATCTTATGAAGACCGTTGACAGGAAATATGGACTGTCATCGCAAAAATATTTTTCCAAAACTGTGATTTCAGGTACGGTATGTATGGGGTGGGGGGTTGTAGTTATCGTCCATTTATTGTTATCAAGGTGAACTGCTCAATATGTTGTGATATTGATTTTAGGCCATATATCGCCCAGCGCTAGTTGTAAACATGCAATAGAGGTGTGACTGATTCCAAAAAAAAAGTACATTGCAGTAATCAAGACTGGATGATTATAATTACCAACCGTTAAAGTATTGTGACATGATGTTGGAAATTTGCATATCTGTCACAACATATATATCTTATATCATTCAGCTATGTTCGTTTTTGCAAAATAAATTATAAATATATTAAAATTTCATTACAAGTTATGGTCATTTTTTCGCTGTGATACACCCCTAGAAATCGGAGAATTTCCGCATACGTCATCAGTGACGTGGCAACGGGCAGAAGGCAGTTTTTTTCCCGTTTGTTTGGTGTGGTAACTGCTTGCCATACAGATTCATTGTCTGAAACATCGCCTCTTTTTTTGTGTAACTTGAAAAATGCCATCACATTGTAGCGCATTTGGGTGTTCTAATATCGCTAGTGAACAAGTGAGCATTCACAAATTCCCAAAAGATGAGAAACTTCGCCAAGATTGGACAAGACAAGTACAGAGAACGAGGGACCGATGGTGTCCTAAAGAATTGTATGTCTGCAGCAACCATTTTACTGCCGACTGTTTTCAGGAAACACCTGGTATACAAGAATCTTTAGGATTACCAGGAAGATGGAGAAGACTTTTAAAACCGGATGCTATTCCTACTATTTTTAAAAGAAAATCTACAGAAGAAAGTCCCACAGCTACCACATTTAAACAACGCCGAGCAGCGACAGTCGGAAAACTCACAAGAAAACGAGTACAGTAAGTCTTTGTGTAAACATAATCAGAGGTGTGTAGTGTTTTAGATGATAAACTATATATTTTACGTGATAAAAAATACTAATATATATACTATAGTAAATGTTGTTTTGCTTATCATGGCAGATTATGTTCGATGCAAAAAAAAAATAGCCGACGGATATTCGGCAAGACACGCACGTTGCCAATAATGTATTTTTAAATTATGTCTGCGCGATCAGGTAACATCAGTATGTTTTTTTATTCATGGAGGGTTTATTAATGAGAGTTTTGGATGATTTACCGTCTTAAAATGATAAATCTCAAACGCGATCGGGCCTCGCTGTTAGCTTAGCCCAAAAACAAAGAACCACAGGAGAAGGTATCCTCACTTAGCTACTGTGTAAGAAATAAACCGTGTCTAAATCACTTTTCCATTGATCGAGTGTCCAATAACTGTATTGGATGAATAATAACACTTCAATTGCTTCAATACATTCAAGTGCTAACAATAAGTTGTGTTTGTTCGCTGCTAACAAACTAGCCGACAGAAATTCGGCAGCACACACACGTTGCTTGTAATGTATTTTTAAATTATGTCTGCGCGATCAGGTAACATCAGTAAGTTTATTTATTCAGGGAGGGTTTATTAATGAGAGTTTTGGATGATTTACTGTCTTTATATGATAAATCACAAACGCGATCGGACCTCGCTGTTAGCTTAGCCCAAAAACAAAGAACCACAAGAGAAGGTATCCTCACTTAGCTACTGTGTATGAAATAAACCGTGTCTAAATCACTTTTCCATTGATCGAGTGTCTAATAACTGTATTGGATGAATAATAACACTTCGATTGCTTCAATACATTCAAGTGCTAACAATAAGTTGTGTTTGTTCGCTGCTAACAAACTAGCCGACAGAAATTCGGCAGCACACACACGTTGCTTGTAATGTATTTTTAAATTATGTCTACGCGATCAGGTAACAGTGTTTATTTATTCAGGGAGGGTTTATTAATGAGAGTTTTGGACGATCAACACTAGAAATGCTGCACTCGTCTGATTCGACATGCTCCGCCATTAATATTTACATGCGCGTTGGAGCAGTGCCTTTCCCGTTGCCACGTCACTGATGACGTATGCGGAAATTCTCGGATTTCTAGGGCCGTTTCACAGCGAAAAAATTTCCATAACTTGTAATGAAATTTTAATATATTTACAATTTATTTTGCAAAAACGAACATAGCTGAATGATATAAGATATATATGTTGTGACAAATATGCAAATTTCCAACATCATGTCACAATACCTTTAAGGTCAAGGTCAAAGTTTCTTTATTGTCAATTGCTCAAAAACTATATGATGTAGCTTAGTGTGTTTGTGTATTACAGTTAGAAAAATTAAGTAGTTATTCATTTTGTGATGTAGTTTGTGTATTACAGTTAGAAAAATTAAGTAGAGTTATTCATTTTGTGATGTAGTTTGTGTATTACAGTTGAAAAATTAAGTAGAGTTATTCATTTTGTGATGTAGTTTGTGTATTACAGTTAGAAAAATTAAGTAGAGTTATTCATTTTGTGATGTAGTTTGAAGGTTATCATTGTTTGAACAAACTGTGAAATAAGGGGCAGATATAATAAGATTTCATCTTCTTTCTGCTCCTTTCATTTTATCCTACTTGTATTCTTGTATCTGATGAAACTGTTTTGTATTGTTCTTTTAAAATGAATGAATAAACATCAAATCAAAATTATCTAAATAATCTTTTTTATTCAAAATCATAATCTTATTAACTTTTTTTTTTTAATTGTGTTTTATTTCCAGTCTGGGACAGACATCCACCAGAGATCACCTGCAGCTAAGAAGTGTGTGATGACTGAACTGAACTCTGAACTTTTCCAGCACCTGTCCCACCAAGAAGAGGTTGTGAGTACAGTAATGAGGACAAATACAGCCACACTGATGCTACTGGACAAAAACTTGATTAGTTAGATTGTAAACAGTCTGTTGCTGCTTATTGTTCTGACTGTTATTGTATTTATTAAGATTTTTATTATTGTTAAAATAGTTTTATTGTAGAGTGCTGTTTATTTAAAATATCATCCAAATGGGTCACTTTTATTTATTACTACAATACTGTACAGTACAAACGTATTTTTGGCATATTTTCAAAATAAACATTTTGTAAGTCTTTATTTTGTCCTTTTTTTTTTTGTACCGAAAATAAACCGAAAATAAACCGAACCGAGCCCTCCTTGTAGTTGAACCGAACCGAAATGTGATTTTAGCGTACCGTTACACCCCTAATATATATATATATATATATATATATATATATATATATATATATATATATATTATATAATATATATATATATATATATATATATACCTGCAATGTCCCCTCAGTGAGGACTGAACTTGGAAAAAGGGCCTTCTCCTACTCTGCTCCTGCTTCCTGGAATATCTTACAAAAAGATCTGAAGCTCTCGGCCCTGACCTCTCTAAATGGTTTTCAGAATCTGTTGGAATCCTGGCAAAAACCAATGCAGATATGTTCCTGTTTTTGATTTTGTACATTTACCTTATAATGTTGTTGCTACTTTTGCTACTTTTCTTTTGTTTATTGTTTAATGTATTTGTATCATTGCTGTTCATCATTCTTTAGTTTGTAGCAGGTCGCTTTCATAAATGAGCCCTCGAGGCTCAATAAGATTTACCGGACTAAATAAAGGTTGAATGAATATGTGGTATATGTGATGGAACATAATTGTGTACACAGGGTCTCAGTTACATCCAATACAAGTATAAATTGTAAAGAAAAACAGTAATAAGATCTAAGATATGAAGAAATACGCTAAACTAAGATTAAACTAAACACCAATAGTACAAAAATAATATGCAGAACAACAGCAACACGAACATAAGTCTGTGTGAGAAGATGAGTACTAATGAACACAGCAGCATGAAATAAATCAGCAGCATGAGATGAGCAGCATGGATAGTCAGCAGCACAAATCAACAATCAAGTGGTGTTACAGTGCCAAATGTGCCTTATGTGCCTTACTGCATATGCCACTTTGCCTCTATACCAACATCAACTACCTCATACATATACTGTGTACATTAACTCATATGCTGCTGTGCCACTCTTTGCAAATGTCAATGCTAGAACCTTCAGTTTATTTTATAGATATACTTTTTATACTTTTTATACTACTATGAAAAAACTCAGGACAGTATTACACTTTTATTATTTCATTTTATGCTTATGTTCATTGGGTGTTTGGTGTTTTAGGGGTGTTTGGTGTTTCAGTGTTGGTGTAAATTTTCATACTTTTATACTACTATGAAAAAACTCAGGACAGTGTTACACTTTTACTATTTTATGCTTATGTTTATTAAATGTTTTAGTGTTTAGTGTTTAGATGGTTACTGTTGCACCGAGGGACTGAGAGAAACGCAATTTCAATCCTGTGTATGTCCTGTACATATTGCAGTTCTGACAATAAAGTTGACTTTGACGTTTGACTTTGACTTTATTCTCAAGAATATTAGAATGGATGTAATTTCTAAAATTAGGATAAAATATATCTCTTTTACATTTCCTCCAAAAGTTAAGGAAGTCCATTTATAAATTATAAATGACATCTACCCAACTAATGCTTTCATCAGAACTATGATACTGTTGGATGCACATTTTGTCATAACGAAGACGAGGATTAGATCTTTTTTTCTTCCTCTGTAGTGTCACTCAGGACTTTTGGAGCAGGATGTGGGGTATTGGCTTCAGGCCCAGGGAATTGAACTGCCAGATCTGACTTTAAAAATAATAAAATTTGGTGTTTATTTTCAAAAGTCTAAAATAGAATTTTTATTTGATAAATTAATGTTACTAGGAAAGTTTTTTGTTCATAAATGTAGTTTTTTTTAAAGGCGAATCCAATATGTCTTTGGTAAGACCTGAAATGTTTTCGTGAGTCTCTTAATTTGGTTAAAATAAATCTGCTCAACAACTTAATACTTTGATTAATAACTTCAGTTTGATATAAACCTCTTCACTTGTTTCTTGTTGTTTTATTTTTTTTGTATTTTGTACTTTTTTGAATGTATGCAACGCAACCTGTGAAATTTAAATGTTGCTTTGTAGCATTGTTTGCCTTGGTTTGTTCGTAAATTGTTGTTCTTAATAAAAATTGAATTAAAATAAAAACAAACTTTACCATCCCTAAAAACAAAAAAAAGAGTCCTTGCGAAAAGTGGTATAGTTTCCATAGTTATACACCATTTTGTCACAAATCACTCCTGAACTGTTTCTTCATCCACTCCATCCTTCATGGACTCCCTTTTTTCTATAAGTCAAAAGTCAAAGTTTCTTTATTTGCACCACATGTGGCGGAATGAAATTGTGTAACACAGGGTCCTAGTTACATCCAACAAAAGTATAAAATGTAAAAGAAAAACAGTAATAATATCAACAATCAAGTGGTATTACACAGTGATTTTTTTTCACAGTGATTATCCTAGTTAGAGATTCATGAGTCTAACAGCCTCAGGGTAGAAGCTGTTCCTCAGCCTAGTGGTTCTACACTTAATGCTCCTCAACCTTCTGCCTGAGGGGAGCGGGACAAAAAATGTGTGCAGGGTGAGTGGGGTCCTTCATGATGCAGGTGGCTTTCTTCTTGCATCTGGAGGTGTAGATGTCTGTGATGGTGGGGAGGCTGACTCCAACAGACTTCTGTGCAGCCTTCACCACTCTCTGTAAAGCTTTTCTCTCTGCAACTGTGCAGCCTCCATGCCACACATTGATGCTGGAGCACAGGATGCTCTCCACTGCACACCTGTAGAAGGAGGTGAGAACTGGGCTGCTCAGACCAGCTCGTCTCAGCCGTCTGAGGAAGTAGAGTCTCTGATGACCTTTCTTGATCAGGCTGGTGGTGTTGTTGCTCCAGCTGAGGTTATCATTCAAGTGTACACCCAAGTATTTGTAGCTGGAGACCACCTCCACTGCAGATCCTCCTATGTTCAAGAAGGTATAGGTGTGTTTGTTTCTTCTGAAGTCCACAATCATCTCCTTCGTCTTCTTCACATTTATGTGAAGGTTATTCTCCTTGCACCAGCTCTCCAGGTGTTCCACCTCATGCCTGTAGCTGGACTCATCATTGTTTGTGATGCACACCACAGCTGTATCATCTGCAAACTTTGCAGTATGACAGCCTGGATGGGTAGCTGCACAGTCGTGAACAGAGTGAATAGGAGGGGGCTCGACACACAGCCCTGAGGGGAGCCAATGCTGAGGGTTATGGTGGAGGAGGAGTTATTGTCACATCTTTACCACATTCCCCATTTTCCTGGACAGTGGACCCCAAGTACTTGAAGTCCTGCACCTTTGTGACCTCTGCTCCTTGTAGCCTCACTGTTCCACTGGCCTCCCTCTCATTCACACACATGTACTCTGTCTTACTACGGCTGACTTTCATTCCTCTTCTTTCAAGTGCATACCTCCACCTCTCCAAGTTCTCTTCCACCTGTTCCCTGTTCTCACCACATATCACAATGTCATCTGCAAACATCATAGTCCATGGGGATTCCTGCCTGACCTCATCTGTTAGTCGGTCCATCACCAGAGCAAACAAGAAGGGGCTCAGAGCCGATCCTTGATGCAATCCCACCTCCACCTTGAAGCTATCTGTCACTCCTACAGCACATCTCACCACTGTCCTGCTGTCTTCATACATGTCCTGTACCAGTCTAACATACTTTTCTGCCACTCCAGATTTCCTCATGCAATACCACACCTCCTCTCTTGGCACCCTGTCATATGCTTTTTCTAAATCCACAAACACACAATGGAGTTCTTTCTGACCCTCTCTGTACTTCTCTATCAACATCCTCAAAGCAAAGATGGCATCTGTGGTGCTCTCTCTCTTGGCATTGAACCATACTCTGCTCACAATCACCTCTCCTCTAAATCTAGTTTCCACAATTCTCTCCCAGGTCTTCATTGTGTGTTCCTTGGATTTGTATATAAATAGCAATAAAACTTATTCCCTGAAAAGGGTCAGACTTGAGTGAATTATGTCTCAATTTTCTTTGGATGTTTTATATGTATTTATAAAACAATCAACATTCAACCGAGAAGTGACAAATATCAGCTTCAGGTCATCACACAAGTGAAACTGATTTTTTATTTTATATATATTTTTGCAGACATGACTTTATATTGTTGATGTAACATTCTAGACCTATTAGCTTTTATAAAAATGTCAAAATAGCATTGTGTGGTGAAATAAAAACATCCTGCTCTGAAGCAAGAAGGGGAGCAGAATAAAATGTGTCACGTCTTTTCAGATGTGTGTGTAAAGCAGCCCCACAGATTATCACAGCTGTTTCATTACTGTCAATTGATTAATCAGTAAAAATCTCTGTTTCTGCATGCACACTTCATTTTTCCCACCCGACTGCTTTTATTAGAAACATTTGAATAAAAACACAGTTTTAAGGGTGAATTATTGCACCTTTTTACACATTTAAAGAAAACAGAGGCAGTGGAAAACTGAGGTTTGACTCATTGTGAGCCTTTAAAATAACATTTTATAAAGAGATCATTGGCTCATGTTGTATGTGTATTATTACAGTATTTGTGTGTGGAGTGTGTGGGGGGTGTTTCTGCTCCACTAAATAATCCTGTAATCCTTCGGATCTCTCCTGGGAGTCTGTTTATGTGACGATTCAGATCCCCAGCTACTGGGAACAAGTGTATTATGTTATGGTTAAACATTAATGATCCTGTGATCTTCTTATTCTATAGAGGCAGACAAAATGCATTTCACAGTCACGTCTTCATAAAATGATTTTACTGTATACTGTACTTGCACATAAAGCTATACAATTACAGTACACACAACTATTTCCTTTTAGGGTCTATTCTGACCGATTGTGAGATACAAGATAATGGACAGAACTCCATGAAGTGCAAAAATATCTGTTTTTAATTTTCATCCAAGATACCAAGAGAGAATCCTGTTGATACAGCCATAAAGAGTCATAGCAAGCATGTTGGATTAACATGCATCTAAATATCTGCTGGAAATTAGGTTTAATGGAACAGGGAGCCCCAAAATCAAGTCACAGAAAGTGGTTCCTTTTTAATCTGTATAACATTAATCTGAAAAACAAATAATAATAAAAATGCAACACATTACGTGCAAAGAAAATGATTTAAAGTAGCAACAAATCATTCTCATCTAAGTAAAAAAAACGACATTTAACTTCAATCTGCATGACGTCCTCTTTCTGTTGGAACAGTGCAGGACATCTTTCCTTGAGATCCTCCATGTCAGGTTCTTCATCAGGAGGTGGTGGATCAATCATGGATAGAATGGTTTTATTATGGGTTGACTTTTTATTCACCTGCTTATAGACCCCTTTCACGGATTGCGCAATACCGGAAGCACCGCCATGTTGGAGACACTCGCGCTGTAAACACACAGTAGTTGAAGTCGGAGCTCCGGTTTTATTTCTGATTTGACCTTGTTGTCTGTAAAACAAACCTCTGTGAAGAAGACAGAAGCTGCAGGAGAGTATGTGGACCAGCTTCAGCCTGCAGCAAAGGAACGTCATTTGGATAAAATACAGATAATTGGCAGCTAAGACCCATACCGGCTGTCCAACATGTCAGAAGATGAGAAGACCTTACCAGCTGTGACCTACGCAGACATTGTGAATTATTTGGTGTTTGGTGATTTATATTTAATTTTTAATTTGTGTGTGTACATATAAATATATTTTGGGTGTGTTTTTAAACACACACTAGCTATGTATTCTTATTGTAAATGTATGTGACTCATCACATCAGTCTGAGGATTGAAGCAAATTTTGTCAAAATGATCTTAGATCCCTGTTTTTTAAGCTACATTTGATCCCTGGATCAACCAGATCTGAGCGGTTCCAGAGAGCAATGCCTTGATTTTCCTTATTAATCCAGACTAAATGTGTGTTTCAGTTCATTTTATAGAAGCTCTGTGCAGAACTACCTCAAAACATATTTTTTAAATAAACATGTGAAGTACAATGATGGCTGACAAGTGTTATTCAAAATTTTCAACTCTTGTACAGTGTTTCAACACAAATTATATAAATAACAGCTACTCTATGAATCTAATTACAGTAAGAACTTTGAGGTGCATTCTGCAGACATTTATCTTTTAAGATAATAGTACGAATGGTTGTCTTTATATAGAGCTTTTTTACCTTATAACTACTTTGAGTTTGGCAGAATATTTTCTAGTCAATACAAAAAGTGCACAAACAAAATGGTTAATGATACATAATGTCATTTATTCTGTTTAAAAGAGGTTTTCTAAATCGACGTGAGCTATACAGTATCAGCACCACTATGTGAAACATATGTTGTAATATGTAAGTTGTCTTGTTTGCTCACGTCTGTGTGATATCCATTACAGAAAAAGCATAATCAAAATTACATTCATCAAATCAATACATAAACAGTAATGATATAGTAATTCATGCTCAAATCAAAAAAGGCGTTCAATACAGGATCAACTGGACTTTATTTGTTACTAATAAAGTCCAGTTGATCCTGTATTGAACGCCTTTTTTGATTTTATCATGTCCTGGACGACTGAGAATCTTCACCAGCATCATGCTCAAATAAAGAGTGCAGTGAATGAAAAATCATGTCTGCCCCATATTTGCAAAAACAACTTCAAAGTAAAGGTGGAACAATGTAAAATAAAAATAAAAAAGGTTCACATCAGCTATCACTCTTCTATCCACTTGTTCTTTTTACAATTCATGCAGCTACTCATAACCCACCAAAGGTGATTAACCAAGGCACAGCACACAAAGCCAATCATATCGATTAATGCAACTTTTTCTGGATCTCTACATGTTTGAAAATCAATAGGTAGAAGAGGGCCATTCAAGATTGTGTATTTTTGTCTAACACAGCCTATGACACGTTCAACATGGATTCTAACATGTGCTATTTGCCATGTTTTTTTTAGTTCTTTTTTGTCGTCGGTTGAAGCGTTCAGCTGCCAGATGTCATCCACCATCAGCACCAACTGCTACTTCTCTGCAGCACACGTCTTCAGTGGAGGCACCCAGTCTGGATCATCCTTGCTGTACAATGGAGCACGTCTGCCTAAGAAAAGAAAAAACATAATAAAATAAAAATTACTTAAATGAAGTTGTAAATAATTGGTGTGTTCATATGCATATGAATTTCAAAACAGGATTTACAACATAGCACCGGATTGTCAGTTGTCAAACAACACAAGAACAGTTAATTTAGGTTATTGTATGTGCTTCTTACATATTTAGTGTTTGTACGTATTTTTTGCTTTTCAACTTGAGAGCTAGATGTGTAGTTTATCATGACAGTGCTCTTGTCATGAGTGTCATGTGCTCTTATGAATTTTGAATAATCAGCATAAACAACTCAACAACTGAAAGCTTTGTTAAGCTTTCAGTTGTTGAGTTGTTTATGCTATTTGTAAAAAACAAATAACTCAACAAAAAAATTTAACGTTCCATGTACATTTTATGCAGCACAGTTAAAGGATTGTAATAATAATAATCATTTTATTTAAAAGCGCCTTTCAGGACACCCAAGGACACTTAACAAACCAATTCAGTTCAAACATTATCAGTGACAAATTGAAATATAAAATACATAAGGATTATATAATATAAAATACATTTAGTAAAGTTAATGATAAGCTAGTCTAAAGAGATGTGTTTTCAGGGCTGTCTTGAACAGAGAAAGGGAGGTGGTGTTTTGAAGCTCTGTCCTCGTGCTCAATAAACTTATGATTCGTGTAATGCCCTAATTCACTATAATCTACTGTAAGAAATATATTACCTGACACAAAGTGTGCAGAGCAAATTCGGATGTTGCTCAGTTTTTTTCAATCCAAGTTCTGGTTTAGGCTGGCAGCCACAGACGTCGACGTTCCTCTGATAATTGCTGAGTTACTTCACCTTGATTTGTGATCACGAGTGGTAATCTGTAAAACAGAAGGTTTTTCTCTCAATCTGACCGATTGTGGCAGCCATGGACACGACAATAATTCACAATTTTTTGATTTTGTGTGACCAGACGCGACGCACCACTACAATAGCTTTGAGGCTAACACAGCTATGTCGCCAAGATGGCTACTTCCGGTATTTTTCCAGGGTTGATGACGAGCCGTGAAAGGGGTCTATTGTCTTACATGTAGCTATAAATGTTTAATCACTGGATGTACATCTACAACTGCTTAACTTATTAGATCAACCTGATTCAGAATGACCCCCACAGCTAA
This sequence comes from Garcialebias charrua, assembly GCA_038048925.1. Taxonomy (NCBI): domain Eukaryota; kingdom Metazoa; phylum Chordata; class Actinopteri; order Cyprinodontiformes; family Rivulidae; genus Garcialebias; species Garcialebias charrua. Next base: position 55,725 of record JBBPBX010003457.1, read on the forward strand.
CAGCCGTTAGCAAACACAAAATGGCTGCTAATCAAAGCAAAACATGTCTTAAACTAAATCAAATGATCAAATATTGATGTAAATGTTGGTGAATGTCTTTTAGCACAACTCTAAGTATCCATATGACTTGTGGCATTAAAATATATACATGTTGACTTGTTGTTAGCTGTAAGTTGTGTGTTTTTAGGTAGCATTTTCAGTTAGCAAGCAAGCTAACTGAACTGCAGAGTGGTTGCAACAGCGTCAGTTGGAGAGCGCTGCCCTTTTAAACCTAAGCCTCAAATTTCCGCCTGGCATTTTTTACTTGTTTTTCACTAGAAAATATGAAGAAAATATCCTATGGCCAAGTGCTTCAGCACATTTGTTCAGAATATTTAGATCTTTCAATATCTGGCATTATTTTACATTATACTTGTACAACTATTAAAACTGTTTAACATCAAGAAAAAACAAAAAGCGAAATTAGATTTTTTTCATTCATTCAACCTTTATTTATACAGGCTAGCCTCGTTGAGTCACGGGGACTCATTTACAAGAGGGACCTGTCTCACTCACACCAAACAACCATCCACTCTCACACTCACACCTAGGGTCAATTTAGAGTCACCAATCAGCCTAACAAGCATGTTTTTTGGTCTGTGGGAGGAAACCGGAGTACCCGGAGGAAACCCACGCATGCACGGGGAGAACATGCAAACTCCACCCAGAAAGGCCCCGGACCGGGATTTGAACCGGCAACCTTCTCGCTGAGAGGCAGCAGCTCTACCAGTTGTGCCACCGTGCTGCCCATTTTAGAGATTTTATGCAAATAAAACACTGCATTTGAACATGAAGTACAGATTTTGCATCACAAATTAACAATTTCAACACTATAGAACATATTTACAATGTTTTTTTTTTCTCACTTATTTTTACAAATAAGAAACAGACTAACAATTCAAATTATTTACAGGCGAATTTCCCCTCCCTACATTTCTCATTATCTTCTACACAAACAAAGTACAAACTGATGAATATTATATCTTATAGACTTGATATACTATTCCAAAAACAAAATAAAATATAAAAAATAAAATAAAACTATATCATATTATATGTACCCAGTATAAAACTATTATCCACGAAGTAACAGCCCTCATTTGTTCAGAAATAAAATTCAAAAAGTTATTATTGTTAGATCAAATGTTTTTTCAGCTTTTTCTTCAGAAGAACAAAAAGAAACTTCTCCAAATTCAAATAATCCAGGAATCAATACATTTGTTTGACATAGTTTTTGCTGAATCTCTGCTTTGCTGCTCATGTTCTACCTTCGTATAGCTCGCCCTTTAGCTCGCTTATTGGAAATCCCCCCCGAGCGTCAGCGCCTACTGAAAACCTTTTAGTCCACGCCCACCTACCGGATGGGTCCACCTCTCGGGTCGATAAAACCCCTTGACCGAGGTGAAACTGCCTCTTCTTCATTCAGCCCGAATGAGAACCTTTGAATTTTTTTTAACTCAGCCTCGACTGAGACCTTAGCTAAAATTGTCAAGATTTTGCCAATAATTATCCGAAGATTAAAGATTAACGATACCAGAAGTCCTTGTTCAGCTCCCCACCCGCCCTACCCCCACTGCCGTCCTATGAGCTCTTCTCCAGAACCAGACAGTCAGACGGGCCAACATGCTACAAGCTATAATGTCGGGGGTTTGCTTCGGGGCGGGAAACTACTTGCTGAACGAGGCCATCGCTTCTCTATTCTCGAGGGAACCGGAGAACGCGATGCTAGCTAGCCGCATTACGGTGGCTAGCCATGTCGTCGGAAGCCTCATCAGCGGTGAGTGACGTCTTCATTTATTATTTAAGCCACAACCAAGACGAAAATGGTCGTTGTGGCGATGTTTTTTCTGCATGAAAAGCTACAGAACGCATGCATTACCCTTAGCGCCCAAGGCCGCTAAGCAATGCTAACAGTAGCCCCGGCCTCATGTCTCTGGAGAGTATCGTGGCACAGAAACCGTACCGAACGTCGCCGGGGAGCAATTACTACAAGAAGTGATGTATGATGTGTTTTTATTTGGTTAAACCCAGTGGTGGCCCTCCGACCGCTAGGTAGCGCTAATGCGCTAATCCGCTTATAGCGTAGCTAAATAATCTGTTAGCTTTACAGCAGATTAACTAACTTTTATAATTCATACGCGGATTTGCGCTATTTTTATTTAAAATGCAGTACCGCTAATAACTAATTATCTATCAGTAAAACCGAAAAAACTTATTTAGAGCCCGGACGACTGCTAACAGACCATATCCTGTCAGCGCCGGATGTGGTCCGTGACAAAAAAGCATCCCCTCAGTCTCTTTACTAGAGCGAGCGCTCTCAGTTAGCAGCCAGTGTGTTACTCTGCAGCCTTATTGCTTGTTTTCGAAGAGTCAGACGAAGAGTTTTTAACATGGAGGGTGAACTTATGGATGTTTCTCAGCGGCCTACGCGACGCGTCTGGATTTTTAAAAGTATTTCTCCACTGCCCTCTTCAAAATGGCGGCCGCGACGGCCACAGAAGATAAGGACTTTCCATGAAAACACGGTAAAAACAATTATTTCTTTGCTGAGAAAAAATATATTTCTTATCTGACTTTATAGCACAAGGTTTTTCTGAGCTTAACCGGTTCAAATGGTCAAATCTGCTGGATTAAAAAAATTATTTCGCCATTTGTCCTCTTCAAAATGGCGGCCGCCATTTTGAAGAGGGCAACTGGCGAAATAATTTTTTTTTGACCATTTGAACCGGTTAAGCTCAGAAAAACCTTGTGCTATAAAGTCAGTGACTTTATAGCACAAGGTTTTTCTGAGCTTAACCGGTTCAAATGGTCAAATCTGCTGGATTAAAAAAATTATTTCGCCAGTTGCCCTCTTCAAAATGGCGGTTAGCGTGTTAGCATTAGCGTCCGCTAGCATTGGTAATACATAAGTGCTTTTGAAATTGTGGACCTAAATAAATCAATAAGTGCTTTAGAAATAGCGGAACTAATTTTTGGATTAGCGCTGCCCAGCACTGTATACTAATATGCAAAAACTCAGGACAGTGTTACATTTTTACTATTTTATGCTTATGTTTATTAAATGTTTCAGTGTTTTAGTGTTTAAATGGTTACTGTTGCACCGAGGGACTGAGAGAAATGCAATTTCAATCCTGTGTATGTCCTGTACATATTGCAGTTCTGACAATAAAGTTGACTTTGACTTGACTTGATTGGTGCATGCTGAAAATAAACCAGCTTTTTGTACCGTGTTACAAATAAAGTCTGGGTTTAGGCGGATCATTCCCGTTACCGCGTGGGCGGGTGACCGTGTAATATGAAAACGTGAGCCTGGTTCATCAGGCCCGTTTCTGTCTGTCGTTGCGACTCGCCGAAGAGGCCCTGTGTTTGGACATTTGGCGAGGGACAAACCTGTTCTTGCTCCAGGCGTGCTCGTTACGAGGAGGGCCCGAAGGGGGTCTCTGCCTGGGCTCCTCCTCGTACGCTGGCCGCTTTTGCGGTGGGGCACGCGTCGTCGAGTGGTGCCTGGACTGGGCAGGTCTTCCCCCCGCATTTTCTCTTGGGGGGGCGAAGCTTCTACGGGGGATCCCCACCCGGAGAGCCTCTGCCTGTTTGCGTCTTTGGTCCAGTTTCGTCTGAATCCGTTCCAAAGCTTTTCCAAACAGCCCTTCCGGCTGTATCGAGTGATGGAGAAAAGGCACCTTTTGTCCCTCGGGTAAGTCCGTCAGTGTCATCCAGAGATGGCGGGTCGCAATGACCACCTCCGCCATCCCTCTGCCCTGAGCAACCGCAGCAGTCCCCATCATTCGGAGCACGAAGTCAGTTGTTCTGTGGGCTTCCTCCAGCAATTCGGCAGCCGCCTGCTTGTCCATTGCCACTTGAAGCTGCTGCAGCTTTTCTGCCAGGTAGGCTTGCATCAGCGCGGACGCGTTCATGGCGCGCACCGCAAGTCCCTGAGCCCTGTAGCATTTCTCGAGGAGAGACGCCGAGGCCCGGCAGGCCCTACTGGTGAGAGTTGGTTTTGTCCCTGAAGAGTTTGGGGCCAGGTGAGACGCCAGAGTGTCCTCCATTTGAGGCACGTTAGCTAAACCCACCTCGTCCATCCCATCCACGTCGAGGAATTGTGAGAGGGGAAGAAGCATAGGGGCTCGTGGGTGAGTCCAGGTGCGTGTTAGTTCCATGAGAAAGTCTGGGAACACAGGCATCCTCTGCCTCGTGGCAGCCTGCTGCTTTGGATAAAAGTAATTCCCTGCTAGCCTCGTAACCTGTTGGCGAGGAGGGGGGTTCGGGCCAAGGCACTTGTAGTGCGTCCGCTGCTCTATGGCACAGTTCGAACAGAGCAGGGATGGAAGAGTCCGTGTACGGGAGCGCGGGTAGGGGGGTCTGGGCGAGTGTGTCACCCTGATCCTCCACCTCTACGTCCGCCTCCTCCATTGAAAATTCACCCGAGGCCGAGATCGATAACTCGTCGTCGTTCATCATACCCCGGGTGTCGAATTCGACAGTCAGGTCCTCCATGTTGGCCAACGCGTCGGGGGTGTCACCCCATTCGACCCGCGTGCTGTCGTGTAGAGCCATACTCTCCAACTCCGGTGTGGGGGTGAGAGGCTCCGTGGTGTCTGCGTCCGCAGACGTGGCCGAGGTCCCCATGGCTTTGGCGACAAGGTCGACCCGATGCCGCAGCACCGCATCCATCATGATGCTGTAGTGTGGGCAAAAGTCAGGTGCGTCCAACGCAGTTTTTGCATGAAGCATTCCCAGGCAGACAGGACAGGCCTCGTGGGTGTCCGTCGCCGCGAGATAAAAACCATAGCCACTTGGGCAGGCGCGACACGTCAACTATAAATCTAGCTTTATGCAACAGTCAGGCAGCACGTGACCTGCCTCTACGTGCTGATCCAAAACTGTCTTTAAAATTAATTCGGGATCTGGACAGTTTGCCTGGCACCAGAGCTTCATCGAAGCCAAGGGCCAATGGTCGAGGCCACTCCACTAGAATGACTGGAGTAAGGAGGTCTGCTCGCCTACGTGATCTGCAGCCCCATAATTTGGAGGAGGATAAGAATAATTATCCTCCAAAACTGTCTAATGGAGATGACAGGTTGTACCCGTCCTCAATTATCCCTGAGCAGGACAACTCAGGGACAAGCTGCCTCCTCCCAAACCTGGTGGACAACCAGGGGCTGTTGGCCTCTGGTTCACCAGAGGAGGCGGTGCTGCCACCCAGGCCAAAAAACTGCTAGAAGTCTCAGTTTGTCAGCTGAAAGAAACAAGCTGATGGCGACAGGCCTGCCGGAAAACGTGGTATTGTAAAGGGGTTAATGGGGGGTCAGTTTAATACTGACCTCCTTTTTACCTTAATTAATTTACTTATTCAGATTGAATAGTAAATTCACGGATTCTCTTCTTTTTCAGTTTATTCAATATTTCTGTGATCTTTATGATGGATAAATAAACAGAGCCATTAAGTGACAAAGACGTTAACTTAGTTTGATATGTCAAAGAGACACTATCATTTATTTAGAATAAATCAACTAAATTAACACCATTACACTTGATTGACATGATTTCACTTTCTTTCAATTTAAAACGTCAGCACACTTAAATTCAACACAACAGACATAAATATTGGATGTTAACATATTTAGTCTGTGGGCTCTTTAACTTAAAAATATAGTTTCCAGCTTAGGTTGAGAGGGAAAAGAAATAGGAGGAAAGAATTAAGAAGAAAATTATCCTGAGCATGAGACCAGAGTGACACTTCCCATCAGACTTCTGCTAAAATCCAGGTACGTTTTGTAAACAGCTCCTTTACCTTTTGACGACCGCCCGGTAAGAGGGAAGACACCAGCCTTCAGATGCACAGAGTCCTTTAGTCCCAGCACGTCCAAAACTGGTTTTAGTTTACGTTTCAACGTCTCCTGGCTTCCGCGTTGGTCATCAGAGAATATGTCAGCTTCAGGCCTCTGACTTCAAGATAAACTTATTCCAGGAGGGAATAAACAAAGTTTTGAGCTCGGCTTGTTCGAAGTAGACTCATAACAGCCTGTTATCAGTCCTTAGCTGAAGACGCCGGTCGTTAGCTCTTGACCACACGTGTCCAGCTCTTGGGAAAGTTCACATCTCTTTGGAAGTTCCCAGCAACTCTCTGGCGCGTTCTCGCACAGTTTAGAACTTAAAGAGCAGGCACAAAGAGAGGAGTTCACTTGTCTTATCAGAACCCAAGGTTACAGCAGCAGAGGGAAATTGTTTAGGAAAAGACAGAGCAGCTGGAGCCTTGTTCATGAAAAACAACGGATTAAACTGTCTTCTTATTTCTAAACAAAACAGTCGGGTCTCTGTGACCCGCAATTTCACCTTTAACATAGCAGTGAACATAGTTTAACTCTCACAGAATAACACAGCTTAAAAAGCACACATCATGAAAATGACAAAAGTTATTCTTTTGATCACATAGAATAAAATCAAAGATAGAAATAGTCTCTTTTGGTGACTATATTTATCAGATTATAGCTAAATGAATGATTTTGTAGTAAATGTCTTGCTTTACTGAGAGGTCAGTAAAGGTCATCACTGGACAGTTCAAAAGTACACAGGTGTCTTAAAAGTGGACAAGGTCATGTCCACTACATCTCCCCCCTTTTGGAAGCCATCGCCAGTCCTTGGGGATGGGGTCCAACACGAAAGGAAACCTTGAACTGTCTTTGATCTTGAAGTAATCCAGCAAGTGGAAAAGAAAAATCAAAAATTATAATCCCATAAAGTTTTTGGAAATTTCATACTGTTCAGAGGTAATCCCATTGCGAAAAGCTTTTAATCCTTTGGAAAACAAAGTCTGTTAACTCCTGGAAAACAAAGTCTGCGATCCTTTGGGAAACAAAGTCTTATAATCCACAGCGGTAATTCCATAGCAGTAATTCCACAACGATTAGTTTTGTTGATTGATCAGCACCAATTGTTTTCATAATCAGCATGTAGAGGGGATCCCTCGATTGACGCAGAGGAGGCGACCCTTGGATGGAGGTTGAAGACCAAGCGTTGGAGCTGCAGGTCCCACATCGAAGGTTGTTGGCTGGTTGGTTTCCAGTCAGTGCCACTCTGGTTCTATGTGTCATGCAATTATGTGGATTTTTAAGGTGGGCTTATGATTGGGATTTTACATTAAGCCTTACCTATATGCACCTGGTATGTAAGCTATCATGGTTTAGATCAGCTACACTTACCAATTAAGGGGTGGATCAATTCTGTAAATTTAGATATAGGGATTTGTACCTATAAAATTTTGGAGGGCTTCTGTAACGAAGGCCTCTAATTCCAAACTATTCCTCCATTCATTACTTAGTTTAGGTTAAACTAAAATAAAAATGAAATATAGTTTGATCTAAATGTCTGTTGTCTTTTAGACGAACGACGCAGGATTTGGTATTCCTAATAAATTTTGAAGTCTATGGCGAGACTCATCAAAATGAATAGGTAATCTAGAATAGAAACGATCGAATCGGTTCAATTTAGAAATTGTGAGACCAGCGTAGTTTATGGTACCTTGGGTAGCTTTAAACTACATTGACTCTTCAACGATTGAAACTTAACAAAACGAACTGCATGTTGGCATAGTTAAATCCATATCATTCATTAACCCATGTTAATACAAAACCTTTTTGGCTGGGAGTGTTCAGAACTAAAACAATATCTCAACTAATGACAACAGTAATGACTAAACAACAAGGAAACAAACGTTTCACTGCTTCGACACACTCTTGTCGTCAGATTCCAAAGTGCAACACACACAAAAACAGGTCTCAACTTTATGACCGAGGTCAAATTAAATCTCGTGGATTCAAACGGTTGTTAAGGTTAGTTTTTTGTTGTGGGTTTTAAGCTTAGCGTTTCTAAGTTCAAATTGGATAATGCGACTTATAGGGTGGGAAATATGGTAGTTTAAACCTGATTAGTTTATTTACTAACTTGTGTTTGGACGACCTTATTATCCCATGAAGTCGGTGAGTTTGTGAGATCTTTGTCTTTTGTGGAGTCATTGAACGCCTTGTAAGGTTTGATCTGATTTCGATGTACCCATTTAGCAATTGGCTCTTTACGGCCTTTGCTGATTTTGATTTCGTAGACGACTGAGGACACTTTATCTGTTATCAGATGAGGTCCAGTCCACCTGGGCATTAGTTTGCGGGCGAGAGTTCCGGTCCCGGACTCTCCTTTCCCGGTTGCTGGGGCGAACGTATAGTACCAGACTCTGTCTCCCACTTGGAGTTCATTGTGAGAGGCCTTCTGGTCGTAGTACGCCTTGCGTCCTTCAGCGGATTTTTCCAGGTTTTTCTGGGCGAAAGCAAAAGTGTTTCTGAGGTGTACATTCAAATCTTTCATGTATTGTTGTGTAGTGTAGGCTGTCGCCATGGCGGCGTCGCCTGGTTGGTACAACAGGTGTAGAGGGAGAGTCATTTGTCGACCGGTCATCATCTCGAAGGGAGAGATGCCAGTTGATGTGTGTGGAGTGGCTCTTATGGCCATGAGGACCAGAGGGAGTTTCACGTCCCAGTCCTTGTGGTTTGCAGCCACGTATTTCTTCAAAATACTCACCACAGTTCTGTTTGCTCTCTCTACTTGGCCTGAAGCCTGTGGGTGGTAGCCGACATGAAAGTTGGCCTTGACGCCTAGCGTCTTCCACAGTTCTTTCATCACTTCACCTGTGAAGTGTGTACCTTGGTCTGAGTTCACCCTAAGGGGAAGTCCAAACCTTGAGAATATATGATTCATTAACAACATAGCAGTAGTTTGTGCTGTGTCGTTAGGAGCTGGTAGGCATTCTACCCATTTGGTGAATGCACAGGTTACCGTGAGAAAATATTTATTTCCTCTAGAGCTCTTAGTGAGTGGTCCAACCCAGTCGATCTGGAGGTCAGACCATGGGAATGCAATGCCTCTGCTTTGCAGTGGTGCTCTGTGAAGTGGTCTGGTTGGCTGAAACTGGCCACACACCACGCACCCTTCAATGTAGTCCTTGACATCCTTTTTCATTCCAGGCCAATAGGCAATTTGTTTTAATGCCGTCAGCGTGGCTTTATCTCCTTTGTGTCCTGCGGACGGGAGATCATGGGCATGAACTAACATCACCCCCCTTTGGTCATGGGGAACCACGAACACAGGTGAGGACGTTGGTCCATGAGCGAAAGTTAAGATGCCCTTGATTAGTTTTAGCTGTTTGCGCAGCTGATAGAGGACCTTAAGGTCTGGATCGGAATCCAGGTCGTCTTTAGACGGACTATTTTTGTTCGGATCAGTCAGGTACAGTATCATGGAGTTGATAGCAGGATCCGACTTCTGTAGTTGGATGATGTCTGGGTCAGTCAGTGCGGGTCGTACAGAGACTGCGTTGTCAGCAGGTCTGGTTGCGGCCTGTGCACGTGTGACTGCCATAACTCTGACTGAAGGTTGTGTTGGCAGAGTCTCGATTAACCAGGAGGGGTCGAAGGACCATAGAGGACCTTCGTCGGCTCCTTCTTTGGCTAAGGAGTCTGCAATGTCATTGTAGTGCTTGTCATCGCCTGGGACTCTAGAATGCCCTGGAACTTTCTTCCAGTAGATCTGTAAGTCGTGTGATGTCACCAAGTGATCACACGCTATGAAAAGCTCTTTGTGTTTGACCACTTTTCTGTCGCTTGTTAGGAAACCGTTCTGTTTCCACACAGCAAGGTGACAAGCGAAACTCAAACGAGCATAGTTAGAGTCAGTGCAGATGACTAGGGTCTTGATGGAGCGTTCTACTACCATCTGGAGAGCTATTAGGATCATGATCACGACAATCTCAGCGTACCGAGAAGTCTGAGATCCTAATTTGTAGCTGAAAGTTATCTGCTCTTGGTCTTGGAGGAGGACCCCTCCAACACCTGCTCTGCAGATCTTGTCGCGGAGGAATGAAGATCCATCCACGTACAATGTTGTCATATCTTTGCAGATATTGTCATCAAAGAAGTGGTGATTCGGGTCTTCAGTTACTGGGGGTTTTACCTCAACCGGCGGCTGGGTGGCTGGTACATCTTGTGTACACTTCTGGCAGATTGCCAAGTCCGTCCCCAGATGAGACTTCTTGTTTTGACCATAACGTATGTCTAGGTTAAAACTTTGAAGCGCCATGAGCCACGTTGCAACACGTGAGTTTGTTACCACACCATCTCTGATGCGTTGGCTGTTAAGGAATGTCACTGGCTGGTGTTGTGTTTCCACAACGATCTTCTGTCCACCAATGTAGCCGGAGAAATGTTCTGCTGCCCACACTGTGGTCAGTAGAGCTTTCTCACAGTCTGAGAATCTCAACTCGGGTCCTGCCATCGTCTTGCTGGCGTAGGCTACTACACGTTTGTCTCTGTCGTGTATTTGGTACAGACCAGCACTTATGCAACGAGCTGAGAAGCCCACTTCCAAGTAAAGCTCTTTGTTGTAGTCTGGGTAGACTAAACATGGGGCTGACTTGATCCTGTCTATAAGAGCGTCCATTGCCTGCTGCTGTTTGTCAGTCCAGACAAATGGGACGTCTTTCTTTAGGAGTTCAGTCAGTGGCTTTGCAAGGTCTGCATAGTTCTCTATGAACTGGTTCGAGTAGTTACACACGCCAAGAAAACTTTGTAGTTCTTTGAGATTGGTGGGGACCTTGAGATTGTCAAGGCCTTGGGCACGAGTTAAGATGCCATGGTTTGGTTTAAGCCGTTCACGCAGTGTATCGGGAAGCTTGTACAGGAACCTCATAGGCTTCGGCCAACGTTTCTCCGTACGTTTACCTCTTTCTGCGTAATTCAGGTGTGTCACAACTGTCGGCGCAGTCGCTGATGTGTCTGACCGGTCAGACCGCGGTGCGTCACTGTCGTTGTGATGTGTGTCTTCCCACTTCATGACTGAAGAGGTGCTCTTTGAGTCTGTAAGAACTATGTCATCTCTGAGTAGTCCTATACTCAAAAGCTCTTGAACCAAGGTTTCATCGAAAGCTTGGCTGATGGCTGAAGTACCTGTCCCAGAGGACAGTACAGCGTCTGTGGTGTGGGATCCTCGGACCTCCACACAGTCTACTACCTGTGGTAGAGAGTGAGAGTACACCCCCCTTTTGTTGGAGGAGGGGTCCTCAAAATCTGTGACACTGAAATCCAAGTGACTGTCAGCATGTCGCGGACTGCCACTTCCAGGACTCACATGTCCTTGAACCAAGGTTTCATCGAAAGCTTGGCTGATAGCTGAATTACCTGTCCCATAGGACAGTACAGCCTCTTCGGTGTAGGATCCTTGGATCTCAACACCTTTCACTACCTGTGGTAGGTAGTGTTCAGTGAGTGCTGACTGTGTCAGCTCGCAGAGGAGGTTCTCTTGTCGGGCCAGAGTCTGGTCCAACTGTTGAGTCTCTACTGTCTCACCTGTAGTTGAAGGTTCACTTACCGGGCTTGTGACCACGGTTGGGGAGTCCCTCGTGGCCACTGCGGTACCTGCGGTTAGGCAGTCTGTACCACAACGAGGAGGCACTTTTATTGGCAGGGGTTTTCTCACTGTTGCCCACATTTCCTGTTGACCATAATCTATAATCGCTTCAAAACGGTTTATAAAGTCTTGGCCAACCAGAAATGGGAATGAGTCAAGTGTGGACACATACACTGGGTGGTGTAGTGTCGTTTTGCCAATCTGCATGTGAACCATAGCTATGGCTGTTAGGGTTGTTCTCGTCTCTGCGAGACCCTGTAGCTCAATAGCACATTCCTCAAAGGGTATTTGCCCGTCAACACCGTTGGCGGCGGTCCTCAGCTCCTCGAACAGCTTGGCCGACATAATAGTTATATCAGAACTGCCATCCAGGAGGGCTTCACGCTCAAGGACACCTTCCAGTGTGATGGGCAGGTAGGCTTTCTTAGCCACCCCCCTTTGCATAAAGTTACACAGAAACCTCACAGGTCTTTGTCCACGTTTCTGTTCACGTGTGACTCTGGCTGTGTAATCTTGTTTACTGTCAGCATCTTGTTGGCTGTCAGCATCATGACCTTCAGGATGTTGTTCTGTGTCAGCAATTGTTTTGCTGTCAACATCCATGGCCATGTTGGCAGTAGTGTGCGCTGAGTTATTTGTGAGCTCTGAGTCTTCAAAGACAAGGTCACTCAGTTTCCCAGTTTGGTCATCCTCGATATCATTCAAGTTTTCAAACAACCAACTTACATCCACCACCTCATCAGAGCTTAGAGGTGTGGTGCCATTGTTCTGGAACGTTTGCGACCTTTTGCATGTCTCGGATTGTTTCATCTGAGGTGCAGGCCCACGTCTCAGGGGTCCCTTCCGGGCCCACCCTGGTCTTGGGCGTCTTGTACGGGATTGTCCTGTCTGGGATGTCTTGGCTCGCATATTAGCTTCAAAGACATTCACAGCACGCTGTTTTATTTCATCCATGGTTTGCGTTTCTGGATCAAACCTGGTGAGCAGCTGAGATCGTATCTCAGAGACGAGACGTAAGAAGAAAGTCAACTTAAAGCCCTTATCTTCTTCCATGCCTGGTGTAAAGTTGTCACCAAAATGAACTTTAAGAAGCCTATCGTAAAACATCAAAGGATGTTCACCTGCTGCTTGCCACTTGTCCCAGTTAATTGAGCGTCTACCACCTCGACTCGTTTTATGCCATATTGGGGCCCTGATGGAGCGGACCCTCTCACTTTTTTCACCCTGTTTAACGTCCATTATTGTATTGATTTTGTGTGAAAAATCAAAATTCAAAAGATTGTTCTCATGTTAGTGTCTGCAAATAAATATTCACTTTTAATGTAGCACTGAGTCAAATAAACTAATCAGCTGAGGTTTACGCGTTTCACTGTGTAATAAGTATTCATAGGTACCTTTTTTTCAGGTTTTACCCTCAATGAACTTTGTAAAAGTTAAATGCACTCTTGCAGTGATAACTTTAAAATAGAACTTACGTTCAAACAACAGTTACTAACTAACCCAAGCAAGCCTGATTTCCGTTTTTTCTTACTCAAATGCGTATAAAAGAGGGCTGACTTAAATGCAATGACTTCACTAAAATGTGACAGGATGCTGCTTGAGCATGCCTTTAAACAGATGTCTTGCAGTCTCAGTGAAACTGATTTTTTACTGTATTTGACAGTTAACAGGAGTGAAAAAAGGGCTTTCTGTTCAAACGAGTGTATGTGCGCTCAGCATAACAGTACAGGAATGATGTTACTCCAAATAAAAATCAGTGATGTTTATCAATTTGTTGTCTGTTGACATCCTCAAAGTTGTTCTGCTATCTTTGTTTTGATTTTTTGTGAAAATCAAGTCAGCAGATGCTTTCTGTTTATTTTAAATTTTGTATTTAAAATAAACTGGAGTCATTAATTTTACACAGAAAAACGTTAAAAATGCAATTTTTAACTAAAAGTGTACAGTGTACACCAATTCTGTTTAAAATTCAGAGATGTGAAGAGCTTAATGTGGAAATTCTCTGTTCTCCATCCCTTTTTTAAATTATTTTATTTAATCTGAAAATCAAATAAAAGATGCTTTTTGAGTGTTATTTCAAATCTCTTCAGTATTTAAAACGAGCATCAATTGTTCGTCTGTACCTCTGTTTTCAAAAATTCTTTATTTAAAATAAACAGGATTATTTGTTTGTGTACAGAACAATTTTAAAGCTGGTAAGTTTCACCATAAAAAATGCTGACTTTATGAGGTGTTGAGAGAAAACTCATCTATTAACGTCCAGCAGGGGGCAGCGTCGCGTATGTTATCACGAAGCGACTGAGTTTAAATCAGTACATGGAAAGAAAACAACCTATTAGGGTTAGTTTTCAGTAAGAACGTGATAATTGCTCGAACCGCTTTCTTGTCAGAGACAAGTTTATGTTGCTAGACAGTGTTGATGGCTTCAGATGAGTGTTTAAGTGTGTGTTCGTGTGTGAACGAGTGTGAACCAGCGAGTGTGACCTGTCACTCAAAGTGCGGCACCTGGAAGTGACGACAAAAATGGGCGGGCCAACGCAGCGTGCGTAGCGCGTCACCAGCTTCAGTGCTTGCGAGGCGGAGCTCGCTACAACATACGTGGCGTCAACAAATCAATCACAGCGTCAGTAGTTCATTCTACAAGCATACATGGCGAATGTAGATCCTTACCTTCGACCAATGTCGTGCCGGAAATGACGACAAAGTGGGCTGGTCGCAACGGCGTGCGACGTGATTGACAGCTCACAACAGCGAATCAGCGTTCGCCACAAGAGTGATTGACAGCACACAACAGCGAATCAGCGTTCGCTACAAGAGAGATTCACAGCACACAGCACTCGTATCATCCAATCACAGCTCATAAACGGACATGAGACACGTCTTCTTAACGTTAGCTTGCACAGCAGACCACAACTTTATAGACTCTTAAAACAACTCAAACGCTACAATTTAACTTCCCAAAATTCTGAAACATGCGGCGCGCACATCTAGACAGGCAAACTTAGTTACGCTCAGTAACACAGCACTGCAGCTGTTTGAACAAACACGGACTCACTCGGAGCGCGTTCAGGTCGGTTCCGTCCACTTTAAAGGAGCAGAATTCGGGTTTCAGAACCACTATCCGACAACGTTCTAACATATATGCTGCTTCGACCTTCTTTAAAATGTAAAATACCACAACAGCAATCTTGTAGATGTTAAATTAGCTTTCAGGCTTCTGACTCGGCGGTCAAACAAAGCTTTGTACAGGAGTCCGCGTGAACTGGACCGAACCAGAACCTCCACAGACTACGGCTGACAAAACTTCACCTGAATGCTTCCAACAGCGTCTAACAGAGTTGAAACAATAATAATCTCACAGCTTCAAATGATAAAAACATGCAGAATCTGCCTGCTTTGAACACTTCCAGCCAAAATCATTATCCTCAGAGTTTAAAACTTGGATCCTTTTATGCAAACATGACGTTACAGTTCATGACTGAGACCACAGATTTATCAATAAACTTTTAGAAGCCGATACGAGGCCACCAGATGTAAAGGGGTTAAAGGGGGGTCAGTTTAATACTGACCTCCTTTTTACCTTAATTAATTTACTTATTCAGATTGAATAGTAAATTCACGGATTCTCTTCTTTTTCAGTTTATTCAATATTTCTGTGATCTTTATGATGGATAAATAAACAGAGCCATTAAGTGACAAAGACGTTAACTTAGTTTGATATGTCAAAGAGACACTATCATTTATTTAGAATAAATCAACTAAATTAACACCATTACACTTGATTGACATGATTTCACTTTCTTTCAATTTAAAACGTCAGCACACTTAAATTCAACACAACAGACATAAATATTGGATGTTAACATATTTAGTCTGTGGGCTCTTTTAGCTTAAAAATATAGTTTCCAGCTTAGGTTGAGAGGGAAAAGAAATAGGAGGAAAGATTTAAGAAGAACATTATCCTGAGCATGAGACCAGAGTGACACTTCCCATCAGACTTCTGCTAAAATCCAGGTACGTTTTGTAAACAGCTCCTTTACCTTTTGACGACCGCCCGGTAAGAGGGAAGACACCAGCCTTCAGATGCACAGAGTCCTTTAGTCCCAGCACGTCCAAAACTGGTTTTAGTTTACGTTTCAACGTCTCCTGGCTTCCGCGTTGGTCATCAGAGAATATGTCAGCTTCAGGCCTCTGACTTCAAGATAAACTTATTCCAGGAGGGAATAAACAAAGTTTTGAGCTCGGCTTGTTCGAAGTAGACTCATAACAGCCTGTTATCAGTCCTTAGCTGAAGACGCCGGTCGTTAGCTCTTGACCACACGTGTCCAGCTCTTGGGAAAGTTCACATCTCTTTGGAAGTTCCCAGCAACTCTCTGGCGCGTTCTCGCACAGTTTAGAACTTAAAGAGCAGGCACAAAGAGAGGAGTTCACTTGTCTTATCAGAACCCAAGGTTACAGCAGCAGAGGGAAATTGTTTAGGAAAAGACAGAGCAGCTGGAGCCTTGTTCATGAAAAACAACGGATTAAACTGTCTTCTTATTTCTAAACAAAACAGTCGGGTCTCTGTGACCCGCAATTTCACCTTTAACATAGCAGTGAACATAGTTTAACTCTCACAGAATAACACAGCTTAAAAAGCACACATCATGAAAATGACAAAAGTTATTCTTTTGATCACATAGAATAAAATCAAAGATAGAAATAGTCTCTTTTGGTGACTATATTTATCAGATTATAGCTAAATGAATGATTTTGTAGTAAATGTCTTGCTTTACTGAGAGGTCAGTAAAGGTCATCACTGGACAGTTCAAAAGTACACAGGTGTCTTAAAAGTGGACAAGGTCATGTCCACTACAGTATTAACCATACAGAATACTCGTGCAGGGTCAACACAATCTTTGTATGCCCAAAAATGGCGTATCTTCGAGGCCTGGTGCTCAAAAAGAAATATTGTTTCTTATGCATGCAACCTGGTCCAAATCTTGACCTTCCTTCAGGATCTCTTGGAGAAGGGTCGTTCTCATTCAACGATTAAAGTCTTCCTTTCAGCTATTTCTGCTTGTCATGAAGGCTGGGGAAACAGGACACCTGGAGCACACCCAATCATAATAAGATTTATGAAGGGTGTCCTTCGATCTAAACCACCCAGTAGGATCCTGACTCCTGGTTGGGACCTCGGTTTGGTCTTGGGGGCTATGCGACCCCCCATTCGAGCCATTGAGTGAGACTACGGTAGATCTACTATCTTATAAAACGGCCTTACTCCTGGCACTTTGCTCGACGAAACACGTGGGTGACCTCCACGCATTATCTGTGCATCCAATGTGTACCAGATTCACCCCAGACGGGTCAAATGTCACACTAAGGCCTAATCTTGCATACACCCCCAAGGTCTGGACCTTGAACTATAGGAGTCTAGACGTTGATATTTCCTCTTTTCCACCTGCCTCTGTCTTGAACCAGGATAAGGAAAGGCTACAGGCTCTCTGCCCAGTGAGGGCTTTACACACCTACATGCAGAGAACAGCCGAATGGAGAACAAACCAACTGTTTGTCTGCTTTGCAGCACCTGCTACAGGGAGAGCCCTATCAAAACAACGCCTCTCACATTGGATGACTGAGGCCATTAAGAGGGCCTACAGTAGTAAAGGTCAGCAGGCACCCTCTGGAGTGCACGCTCACTCCACTAGGGGCCTTGCCACTTCCTGGTCATTGTTCAAGGGTATACCAGTTGCAGACATCTGCGCTACTGCGAATTGGAGCTCCTTGAATACTTTTGCAAGGCATTACAGTTTGGATGTTACTGCAGGTGACGTCACTCAGGCTGTTCTTTCTAACATTCAGTAGAAAGTAACCTTGGGATGCCTACTGATCAGAGGCAGACGTTCTCCTTAGCATGCATTTTACTGAGCATTTCAAGGGCGTGAATGGATTACGTTCCCATAGCAAGTATGTTGCACCGAGAGAACATGACTGAAAGGGAACTGAAAGTTATGCACCATAACTCATGTTCCCTGAAGGAAGGGAACGAGGTGCA
>JBBPBX010003458.1:0-29488 GCA_038048925.1 Garcialebias charrua
AAATGGATGAATGTAACGAGAGAGAAGGCGTCCCTGCCAAAAAAGTTAAGACTTCGTGTAAATATCTTGAAAAATGGGACAGCAAATTTACTTTCCTAAAGAAGAGTAGGGTGGGGCACAATTACGCGTTTTGTAAGATTTGTAACTGCGACTTTAGTGTCTCATGGGGGAAGGAACGATGTCCGTCAGCATGAAAAATCCGTCAAGCACAAACGCGGGCTAGAGGCAAGAATGTTCACAGCATTTCAATGTCAACAAAGGTAGGCCTATCAGATTGTGATCACATAACTGGTTTGTAAGTGGCTGATAGGTAGTTATTTTAGATTTCTTGTAAACCTGTCTTAAAATGTAAGGGGGCCTGGACTTTGGTTGGGCTAGTGCAGGGCTCTGCAACCTGCGGCTCTGGAGCCACATGCAGCTCTTTGGTCCCTCTGCAGCAGCTCAAAACTAACATAAAAGTGAGTTTTATTAGTTGTTATACAAACGACAAAAAAAGGACTAGTTTTTGCAGTTTTCATTTAATTTCTTTTGCTGGAACATGTAGGCTACAAAGAGTAAAACATACTTTAACTTTATGCTTTATTTCTATAGTTAATTTTTCCATTGTTAAAAAAATTACTTAGGTCTGCATAGTTTTTATTAATTATAAAACTACACCCTCCTACAAGAATTTGGTATTTTCATTTGTCTTAAATTGTAAAAATATAAATTATTAGATATTTTTTATATTTATAATGTCACCCCATACTGGCCACAAAAGCACCTCCACCAAACTTAAAGTGGCCCATGGGCCACCAGTTGATAATCACAGTTGTAGCACCTTGTTGCGGCTCTGAACACTTTTATGTTAGTGAACAAAGGCGTAAAATGGCTCTTTTGATTGAAAAGGTTGCAGACCCCTGCTAGTGGGATGGCTCGGAGTACCCGGCAGAAAATTTCCCTTATTTTTAAATCCATAACTTGACAGGTATGATGCTAGCTCTAAAACCAATTCAATAAACAGTCAGCTATAGGCTTTTTTCACAAACAGCCATCTAAAGTTGAGAGGCATAGAAGTCAGAAATGCAAATAGACATTAGATAAAGGGCTTTCAATGATTTAAAACGTACCTGCAGCCACCCTGCTTGTCACTGCACGGCTCATTTTCCAGAACAAAAAAAAAATTTAAAAAAATAAATAAACGACCGGAAGCACGGCGATCGGCACAGAGCTCACATTGTACATTTCCAGGGCGTAGAAAACTGCACCCAGCGTCTTCACGTTTTGTAATGTCGGGGAATAACTGCGCATGTGCAAGTTATAACTAGAGTGAATGGATAAAATAGCGCCCCCAAACCGGAAATACGTCATCAATCAGAAAACGTTTTTTGACACAAACAATATAACTCATCATTACTCATAAAATATTTATCCTACACAACGAAAAACATATATGCATATATTTCGAAATATTTTTTATTATTTCATTTTTATTATTTTGCAAAATGGTCCAGAAGATACAGTGGGGCGGCACCCTCTATTGGTCGGCCGCCCCTGCTCCTTCTTCTTACAACAAAAACGGGTCTCCTTCTTCTTCTTCTTACAATAACAACAACAGCAGGTCTTCTTCTCTTCCCACAACAAAACAACAGCAGGTCTTCTCCTTCTACTCACGACGACGACATCAGGTTTTCTTCACACAGTTTCATCTACGGCTTCATCACACAGGCTTCATCATACGACTTCTGCTGCTTGGACCTGCTCCTCCTGCTCGGACCTCTGCCTTCTCACTGTCTCTTAGTTTCATCTTCGGACAGGACCTAATAAAAGGAAGCAACCATCCCACCTGCAGCACTTCAATTAACCCACAGCTGCAGCCAATTAGCCTCCAAAACCATTAAACCACTCATCCCTCAGACATACCCATGGGGATGTAACATGGTCAGATGTTGATTTTTATTCCTTAGAGGAAGTAAAGAGTCTTCGGAAACAGTTTGGTTCAAGTATTTAATGTTTTTCTACAAGTTACAGTGTGGTCACAATATATGACAGGTGCATGACAGGTGCTTCCATATTCTGTGACCATCTCTATATTTTAATACTACTCATATTAGTGGTCCGATGTTAATTTTTATTCCTTAGAGGAAGTAAAGAGTCTTCAGAAACAGTTTGGTTCAAGTATTTTACAGTACAGTATTAATCTACAAGGACCCTTCAAATATTGAGATTAACAAAATGAACAGCATGTTGGCATAGTTAAATCCACTTACCGGTAAGTCTTCAACTAACATTAATGCAAAACCTCTTTTGGCTGGGAGTGTTCCGAAAACAATACCAAGCTTCAATAACAACAAAAGTAGCAATTAAGCAACTAGAAAACAATGTTTCAACTGCTTCAACTCACACCTGTCGTCAGATTCCAACATGTACCACACAAAAAAACTGGTCTTATATAGCTTTATTAGAACTGCTTCAAATATTAAAAAAAAATTATAAGATCTAATATTTTTTTAAATATTTGAAGCAGTTCTATATGTATGTAAAGATAACCGATGTCAATTAAATCCTGTAGATTTAAACGGTTGTTAAGGTTAGTTTTTGTTGTGGGTTTTTAGACTTAGCGTTTCTAAGTTCTAGTTGGAGGCGTTTCTTTTCGCAACAAATATACTGTAGTTTAAACTGTTCAGTTTATTTACTATCTTGTGTTTGGATGACCTTATTATCCCATGAAGTCGGTAAGTTTGTGAGATCTTTGTCTTTTGTGGAGTCATTGAACGCCTTGTAAGGTTTGATCCAAGGGCGGAGTGGCCATCGGGAGATTCGGGAGTTTTCCCGATGGGCCGCGTCATGAATGGGCCGATAGGCGCACGGGGAAAATGATGACGGTTGAATGAATCTGCTCAAAATTGACTTGTCCCTGACTTTAGGCTGCAGGCTGCAGCCTCTTAAAGGGAGGGAGCGCTGATCGCTTTAAGAGACTGCAGCCTGCAGCCTCTTAAAGCGCTGATCCCTTTAAGAGACTGCGCCGCACTGGGCTGGCAGCTTGGGAGCTACCATTTGATAAAAAACACCCCTGAAAGTTCACCGTTGGTTGAGTCCAACCCAGCAGCGAAGCACGTATTTTCCAAAACATCAGCTGATGGAGCAGCGCGGAGTCCAAACTGCTAATTAGCAATAAAAATGGATAGGAAGAGGCCGTGGAGCTGAAAAAGTCAGGTTGAAGAAAAGAAAGGCGGAGGAAGCTGCCAAATGTGCAAAGCTTACAGACATTTTTTCAAAGAGACAGAAGAAGCAACAGGTAATATAAATTAAAAACTAGCATAATAAATTAAGCTAATGTCACAACGTTGTACTATGCCACTAAACATGAAAGTCAAGTGGGACCTAAACTGACAGCCTGAGCCTAATTAGAAATAAAAGCAGAAATATATAAATTGACCAATAAATAAATAAACGTCAAAGGACAATTTAAATTAAAAGATAACTTTATCTCATACCCTGATGCATGCTCAATAATCCAGGTAGAAAAATCTAAAAAAGCTAAGTCTGGTCCTCTGGACATTTTTTGCTTTGTTTTGTTTTGTTTTGTTTCTTGAATGTCCAGAAGACCAGACTTAGCTTTTTTAGAACTTTATCTCATGTTTTAAAAATTAATTGACCATCATGTTTTTTTTCCAGCTTAGTTCCAACAAATTATATATTTTAATTCATAATTTTACATTTTACTGTGCTTAAAATACCGGTAGGCCTATATATTTTTTTGTTTTTACTTTTACTCTTAGATGACTTGTGTTATGTAATTAAATGTAATTATTTTTTTAATTTTCCACACAAGTCCTTATTTACGTAATGAGGCAGAAATGCATGAGGTGAAGTGAAAACAGGAGACAGAAAAATGTTAAAGCAACACATTTAATAGACAAATAAAAATAAACTCATGCATATGCATACATATTGCAACCAATGCCAAACTTGTCTCTGATTTTGCTTGTCTTGACCCTAAAAACTTTTCAGAGATGAGGCTTAAAGGACTCAAGAGCTCAGCACTTCAAGCAACAAGCAAAAATCTGCTTAGATTTGATGAGAGAGCCACAGTGAGTACTTTACACACACAGAGCTGTCCAGTCTTGGGATAGGCTGAAAAAGTCCCCTCTGGAAGAGTCCACTGTCAAGATGGTACTGAGATGGAACAGGGTTGAACCAGAGATTGAACTTGAAAGCAGGGCTTGTTCTTCTTGCAGAAACTGTGTTATCTGTGTTTACCTTATATTGACACAGTATAACCTTTTCACAGATGCCTATATAGGGCTGGCATACAAATATTTGTTGTCTCAGGTTGCACGTGAAAGCTTCTCTACTCTCAAGTTCATCAAGAATAGACTATGAAGCACACTTAACCAGGAGCATTTGGAGGCATTTATGCTGATGTCCACAGAGAAAGAACTTCTTATGTCCATTGACAATGACAAAGTAACACATATGGTGGCAGAAACTAGTGCACTTCTTAGGCGCTTACTGATGCTGTAGATCACATGTCAAACTCGAGGCCCATGGGCCAAATCTGGTCTCATTGACATTTTATCTGGCCTCAAATTTAATATTTTGAATGTAAAATAGTTTTATGGTTTATCTTTTTGTCACTGTATTTAGTGCAAACTTCTCATGACAGCTGGCCAACGTTCAAGCCAACAAAATTACGTTTTGAGTTTTTCAGTAATCTTTGAGTCTGATATGGAAAGAGCAACAAAGAATTGACTTATCATTTTCTGTTTTTTAAGTCAACTAATTTAGTTTTTTTCCCACCTGATTTGCTGAATTGTAACAAAATGTAACTAAAAATTATAACCAAAAAAAAGTTGTTGATTGTATTGCAATAAAAAAAATATTATAGGCTACATTTTTGCCAAATATTTTTAAAATGTGAAAAAATGGGCCACTCTTGGCCATTAAACTCCCGGGCTGAAAAGTTGTCCCACTCCGCCCCTGGTTTGATCTGAATTCGATGTACCCATTTAACAATTGGCTCTTTGCGGCCTTTGCTGATTTTGATTCCGTAGACAATTCAGGACACTTTGTCTGTTATCAAATGAGGTCCAGTCCACCTGGACTGGATCACATGCAGCTGTAGGCATAATGTCCATTCTTCTAATAAAAGTATATAAATAATGCAGAAGCATGCCAAGAAGAGACTTAAACACCAGTCATCCAATGCGCATGTCGCCTGTTAACCAGGGAGACATACTGGTTTTAAGATAGAGATCACTGTGAACCAGTAATAAATGTTAATGCACAATGGTCCACTGGATTCCAGGACTGTAGACAACTGTTTGAAGCACATATAGACATCTCCATAGTCAAATACTGGCATAAAAGTAGCTGTTATCAAAAGCTTCCCAACTCTAAGGAAGAAACATGATTTTTTTCTGAAGAACCCGAGCTTCAACTTTAATTTGGAGATTGTGTTTCACATGAGATTTAAAAGAAAGCTCCTCGTCGATAATTAAACCCAGGTATTTATAACTGGAGACCCTCTCGAGAACTTTACCTTGGGTAGTTTTTAGTAAAGGGATATTCTCCAATGGGACAAATTTGCAAAAAGCATTTTATATTTATTAGCATTTAAAAACCCATTTTAATTGCTCAAGACAAATCTCAATCAATCAATTTATCAATCAATCAATTTATTCACTCGATTAAAAAAATCATCATTTTACAAACTCATTACTGTATCTGACAACACATTTACACGAGTGAAGAGGGAGCAGGAAGAAGAAAATCTTGTAGACCTGCCCCCTTAATCTGCACCTCATCAAAATAAAAAAAAATACAAATGTGATCTGAAGTATTTATTAAACTCTGTAGAATTTAATCAAACATTGAGCATGCATCAGGGTATTAAACTACCGGTAGCTTCATGGAGAAGTGCACGTATGACTATTTGTGTGGATGGGTAAATGAGGGCATGAAATGCTTTGTGTGACCTGATTGTCTAGAAAGGTGACAAAAAAGTACAATTCACTTATTATTTACAGTAAATGTATTTCTGTAGCCCTCCAGTAAGCAGGCATGTGCAAAAACATGAATTCAATTAAATTCATTTTTTTTTTTAATATAGCACCAATTCACAACAGAAGTTGTCTCAGGGCACGGCACAGAAAAAATGAACACAAAATAAAAACATTTTATCGAGAATGGCGTTACTACAAATTATTGCTATAGAATTCCACCAGGGCCCAGATCTCACCTTCTGCTCATGACCCCCCAGTCTCTGTGCCCTGCTCGGCTGTTTTTGACAGCTTTGAACCTGTGATTCTGTCGTCTCTGCAGGAGGTGGTCAGTCACTTGAAGCCAACAGGTTCACCAAGTGATGCTGTTCCTCCTCGTTTATTCAAAGAGGCAGTGGTGGGCAACGCTAATCAAAAAATTAGTTCCACAATTTCTAAAACGCTTATTAATTTTTTTAGGTCCACAATTTCAAAAGCACAAATGTCTTATGAAAATTAGGGGAAGCTAATCTAATCCGCTATTTATATTCGACAATTGGTAGCCGGCAGCGTTATGCAATATTTGCACTACACTGCCAACTGAAAAGTAACTAAAATGATCCTAAAAGGATGAAATTACAAAAATCAAAGGATTTATTTAATACTTTACGTACATATATTCTATTCGGCCACGAAATTAACAAAAAAGAGAATGATCTTTTAATCCCTAAGACCACTTTTAAATCTCAAATACACGGGCGTGTCGCCACCGCATTTATACATAAAAGTAACCAAAATACATAAAACTAACGACTCACCGTCGAGTGGTCGACACAAAACACACAATAAAATCCTCCGGCCGCGTTAATTTGGCTTGAAACAGCGGGGTTCTCTGCGGATTTATCCAAGAAACCCAGCACAACCAGCTAGCCACAGAATTAGCCCCCGAGTTCACCTCTGACCCGGAAGATGTCAAGATGGAATAGTCCATTTTTAGTAGGGGGATACAGAAATCGACCGGTTTTTGTATTGCGTTTTTAATGATCGTTTTCATCGTAACTATAATTATTTTTATGTTAAATGTACATTAACAAGCATGAGCAATGTTAGTGATGTAGGTGACTGGCCGGGGCGGGGCCCCTGCTGATTTGGGACCCCAAGCAACGGCATCATTTGCCTACATGGTAGATCCGTGTCTGTTCTCCCCTCTGCTCCCCCTCCAACCCTCCCTCCTCTCTGCTCTTTACGGTGAGGGAGGGGAAAAAGGCAAAACAAGCAGCTACGGAGCCAGCATAAGAGCCTCTAAATAAGTTTATTCGTTTTTACTGATAGATAATTAGTTATTAGCGGTACTGCATTTTAAATAAAAATAGCACAAATCCGCTTATGAATTATAAAAGTTAGTCACTCCGCTGTTACGCTGACAAAAACGTTAAGTCCGCTGTAAGCGGATTAGCGCATTAGCGGTCCCCAGCGTTCATATGCCCACCTTTGCAAAGAGGTTTTCATCACTGTAGCTCCTTCAGTCCTTGCTCTTCTGAACAGCAGTCTGTCCTCTGGTGTGGTCCCTGGACATTTTAAACATGCAGCTGTCCAGCCTCTCATTAAGAAACCCACTCTTGACCCCTCTGTTCTTGCTAACTACAGGCCCATCTCCAAACTGCCATTTCTTTCAAAAATGCTCGAGAAGGTTGTGTACAACCAACTATCAGCATATTTGGAAGAACAGAACATTCTCGAGGTTTTACAGTCTGGTTTTAAAGCTCTGCACAGTACAGAATCTGCTCTTTTAAAGGTTTTTAACGACATATTTTTAGCAACGGACTCTGGTGACAGTGTTGTCCTCCTGCTTTTAGATTTATCATCTGCTTTTGACACCGTGGACCATGACATCTTACTATGTCGTTTGAAACAATGGGGGGGTGTCAGCGGTGCAGCACTGAACTGGTTTATAGGTCCTACTTAGCCGAGCGTTCTGCGTCCGCCTTGGTGTACACGTGTCCTCCTCTGCTCCTCACTTGTGTGGGGTTCCTCAGGGCTTAGTCTTAGGCCCCCTCCTCTTCACGCTGTATCCCTCTTGGCTCTATTCTTAGAAAATATGGGATCTCCTTTCATTGTTATGGGGATGATACACAGATTTATGTCCCGCTACAGAAAAAGGACTCCAACTCTCTGGCCCCTCTGTTTTCATGTCTGGAGGACATCCAAGCCTGGATGGCTGTGAACTTCTTAAAGTTTAATGAGGGAAAGACTGAGGTGATGGTCTTTGGAAGCTCCACTGAGACTCTAAATGCAGATGTTGGTTCCTTGGCCCAATATATCAGACCTATTGTTACAAACTTGGGGGTCAAAGTCGATGCTGGACTAAAATTAGAAAACCACATCAGAGCAGTTGTTAAAACTAGTTTTTTCCATCTGAGGCAGCTAAGGTGAAGCTGACTCTTTCTAAGGCCCCCCCATAGCTCTGCGTTCGGCCGTACGCCGTACTACGCGCGCGTTCTGTGCGCACGCATTCACGCGCACAGCTCTGCGTTCGTTCTCGCGTTTTCGCTCCAAATTCTTGACGTCATTTGAGAAGCCACAGCGCAGAGCGTTCGCTGATTGGTCATTGGTCAATTCCTCTTCTTCATCCCTGATCTGGCCTTTTCTTTAGTTTTTTTGCCAAAAGTCAAGTGATCGCTTCCTCCTCCGCTGACTCCATGACTGAAATGATGAGGAAATGAATGAATTTGTCACGAGCGAATTAAACTCGGGTCCAACGTGGCTGCGCGAGGTTCTGCAGATTTCCTGGTGGGCTGTGGGCTGCAGGACCAGCGCTCCCTGTTTTTTTTTTTTTTTAGAACTTTTTAATAAGATATAAACACAGAACACCGCTGCGCTGAAGCTGCCGGCTCGCCTTTTTTTTCTCCCCCGACCTGTCAATCAATTCAGTAGGCGTGTCAGCAAATGACCAATCAGCGAACGCTCTGCGCTGTGGCTGCTCAAATGACGTCAAGAATTTGGAGCGAAAACGCGAGAATGAACGCGAGAACGAACGCAGAGCTGTGCGGGTGAACGCGCGCGCACAGAACGGCGTTCGGCCGAACGCAGAGCTATACCGGGGCCTTAAAATTTGAGCTTGGCGCGTACTTGGTACGCTTGTGCCTCTGCGTACGTACGGCATATGGCCGAACGCAGAGCTATGAGGGGGCCTTTATTATAAGCAACATTTTCAAACAGTAGTTCACACCTTTGTGACCACTCGGCTGGACTACTGTAACACATTCTATACAGGAATCAGTGATTCGTGTATCTCTCAGCTTCAGAGGGTACAGAACGCTGCTGCACGACTTTTAACTGGCACACGAAAGTTTGACCACATTACTCCTGTTTTAGCCTCCCTGCACTGGCTGCCCGTACATTCCAGGATTCATTTTAAAATTATTTTATTTGCTTTTAAAGCGCTAAATGGTCTTGCCCCGCCCTATCTGTCCGAGTTGCTGCAGCCATACACACCCTCTCGATCCCTCAGGTCATGTGATCAGCTGCTCCTGAGTGTCCCAAAGACAAAACACAAGCTCAGAGGAGACCGTGCTTTTGCTGTGGCAGCTCCTAAACTGTGGAACAACCTTCATTGAACATCAGACTCTTCCCTGTCTGTTTTTAAATCTCTTCTTAAAACCCATCTCTTCTCCCTGGCCTTTGACACCATCTGAGATGTTGACTTTTAATCATTTTAATCACTTGTGTTATCTAACTGTATGATCCATCCATCCATCCATCCATCTTCTTCCGCTTATCCGGGGTCGGGTCGCGGGGGTAGCAGCCTAAGTAGGGAGGCCCAGACTTCCCTCTCCCCAGCCACTTGGAGCAGCTCCTCCGGGGGAATCCCAAGGCGTTCCCAGGCCAGCCGAGAAACATAGTCCCTCCAGCGCGTCCTGGGTCTTCCTCTGGGTCTCCTCCCGGTGGGACATGCCCGGAACACCTCACCAGGGAGGCGTCCAGGAGGCATCCTAACCAGATGCTGTATGATTGTTCAACTTTTATTATGTGACTTTTAATAATTTTAATCATTTTTATTACCCGACTGTATGATTGTTTTGTTGTGTGTACAGCACTTTGGTCCTGTGGGTGTTTAAAGTGCTCTATAAATAAATGGTATTAAATGTTTTGGATTTCATTAAGTGATAAAATATATAATTTAACTTGAGAACATGACAATGAAAATGATTTCTTCTGTTTAAATTCAAGTGCCAATTTTCATTTTATTTACAATGTGTTTTTCTGTCTGAGTTAGAGATTAACAATCACATGTATCATTTTATAGGACATAAAATGTAGATTTCAGGCAGGAAATATAATGGCACATCTGCAGCTGATGTTGCATGTTAACTTTATCAGCAGAACTGAATAAATGCAACCAAACAACACCTGCACAAGTTTCCAGGTAGAGCTCCATAAACAATGGCAAAGAAAGAAAAGGGTCAATTTGTGCATTTTTTCACAAAGTATGAAGTTCTTGTTTCCTGTTGTTTGAATATTTTAAAAGGCATTGATATTATTAGTAGGCATCAGTGAAATGTAAATACTGTATGTATAAAACATAAAATCCTACAGTACCATTTTTTTGCTCCTTATCCAACAAGCTTTATAAATTCTAACTAAAAAGTGTGGGCCAACAGGATGGATGTGTGTAAGAGAGGCAATTTCAGGACACTAAAATAACAGAAAAAGATGTATTCATTTCCATTTGAGGCTGGACTGAAGCATCTTTATCATCCTATGAAAGACAAGCACTTATGTATACTTTACAACACATGAGCACTGTAATTTAAACTCACAAAGTCGTACAAATCCAGAGTGCCAAGTAATAATCAAAATATGTTAACTTGCTTTAATTTCAGTTTCAAAGAGAAATGGGTTCTGACTCAGATAAACGTGGGGTTTGTTGTGCATCAAAATAATAAATAAAAAAAGGGGAAAGAACAGAGTTGACATTGTTCATTTGTTGTTTGGAAGCTTGTAAATGAGTGACTTGTTTATTAGAATTTTCCTTACCTATATGCAAATGCTCACCTCATGTATTCATTCTGTTAGAAGCTTCAGGTTTAGTTTGACATTGATTGGCTTTTGAATTTGCTATACGCCAAATTAAACCTCCAAGCATTTATTTCAGCCTCATAGATGAGGAAAACTCAGAGCTGAAACCTTGTTAGCTTCACAGATGATCATTTTTTAAAATCAAGTCTTGATTTTCCACTTTTCTGCATGTTTCTCTTATGAGGTGATACTTTAAAATACAACCTTAAATGTCTAAATTTGTTCACGCATATTAACAACCAAGAGCCTGTGAGAGGATGGGACTTGTTTGGTGAAAGGAAAAATTAGCTTAAGACAGGCAGAGAAAAACTCATTTGCAAGTAAGCAAAAAAACAGTCTTGATAGTCATTTGTTAGTCAGAACAATTTACATTTGCGCAAATTCTTGGTGATGTTGTTCACGTCTCAAATGTCTCATCTAGCTGCACCAAAGAACTGAAAAAGAAAGAAAATGATCAAATGTTGCCTTAGTTGGATTCAAGGAGAGATTAGTTCTGGTATTTTTTGTTTACATGTGCTAACAAAGATGTTACTTTCTTTGGTTAAAATATGTCTTTCTGTCCTGTTGTTTTTTTATTTATTTAACAGATTAGTTTTCTAAATAACAGACATTGTACATCTGTGTCCAAACCACCACAGAGAGAGAGAGAGAGAGAGAGAGAGAGAGAGAGAGAGAGAGAGAGAGAAAGAGAGAGAGAGAGAGAGAGAGAGACACACACACACACACACACACACACACACACACACACACACACACACACACACACACACACACTGCCTCCAGGAAGAGAATACAGCTCGTCATTTGTACAATTTTTTTTATGCGTTTTGTTTTTTTGAATGTCCAGAGGACCAGACTTAACTTGTTTTAGATTTTTCTACCTGGATTATTTAGCATGCATCAGGATATTTCTTTCAATCTTTCCTCTCTTTACACTTTTTATACAACTCACACAACAAAACATTGCTTTTTATTCTTTGCTTGGACTATTATAATTACCGGTATGCTGTGTTGGAATTTTGGGCACCTTTTAATTTTTTTCCACAAATTTTCATGAATATTTATATAATTTAATATGGATCTTACAATAACACAATTATTTTAGGTTTTGTGCAGTCACTGTTGCCTATTACTACTTTCTTTTGTTTACACTATACTATAAATTACCAAAATATGGTCTCCAGACATAAGTTTGTTCATTCAACCTTTATTTCTACAGGTTAGTCTCACTGATCCTCGAGGACTCCTTTTTAAGAGAGACGTGATTTTAACAAAGAACACAGATGAGGTCCAGACAACAGACATGTTAAAAAAAATATATAAAATGAAAAGTAAATAGAGATTCGCATCTCTCTTTTAAAGGTGCTATGTGTAACTTTCTGTAGAGTACAGAACTTAGAAATATTTTCAACAGGCAAAGCATTCTGATCCCTCCCCCTCAGAGCCATATATGGCTCTGCCCCCCTTGCTCTGCTGAAATTCAAATTCAAGCTCTGTTTTTATTGGCTGATTCAAATTCAAGCTCTGTTTTTATTGGCTGGTTACAAACTCTGTTTTTATTGGCTGGTTAACGGCGGGTCACTCTGTGTTTTTAGTGTTTTTATAAATGCTGATAGAGAAGCAAGGGGACTATAGTTTTTTTCAGAGATTACTTTGTCTAACATCAGTCTGTCAGTAGATAGTGACAGAGTGAAGAAATATGTTAAAAATATATTGTTAGAAAAGTTACAGACTGCATTACAAAGTTACATAGTGCAGCTTTAAACTCCACGTGGAAAACCTAGTAAAGAAACTGAAAGTTAAACTGGGTTTCTTTTTCAGAAACAGATCATGTCTAACTCTGAATGCTAGGAAACGCCTTGTATCTGTGACTTTCCTTCCCTCCATTGATTACGGTGACATTCTCTACATGAATGCTCCTACAAGCACCCTGCAGATGTTGGATGTTGTCTATCATGGTGCACTAAGATTCATAACTGGCTGTGATTATCGTACCCACCACTGCACCCTGTATTCACTGGTTAACTGGACATCATTAACCTCACGCAGACTCTTCCACTGGTACATTTTCATCTTTAAATCACTTCTTGGTCTGCTGCCCTCATACATCTCCTCCTACATGTCTTTGCGTGAGTGCAGCTACAGCGTGCGCTCTCAGGACATGATTACCTGCAGTGTTCCGTCAGTGAGGACTGAACTTGGAAAAAGGGCCTTCTCCTACTCCGCTCCTGCTTCATGGAATATCTTACAAAAAGATCTGAAGCTCTCGACCTTGACTTCTCTAAATGGTTTTCAGAATCTGTTGGAATCCTGGCAAAAACCAATGCAGATATGTTCCTGTTTTTAGTTTTCTACATCTACCTTATAATCTGTCTGTTTTGCTACTTTGACATCTTTTTTTTAACTTGTTTGAAAAAAAAAAAGTCTGAATGGTAAAAATGGTAAATGGAGCTTATTTATATAGCGCTTTCCAGCCCCCTGTGAGGAGCCCCAAAGCGCTTTACAATACCAGCCATCCACCCATTCATTCAGACAGACATTCATACACCGGTAGTGGTAGCCTGCCTTGCAAGGCGCCATCCAGACCTACCGGGAGCAACTCGGGGTTAAGTGTCTTGCCCAGGGACACAACGACACATGGTGGGCGGATGCGGGATTCGAACCTCCAACCTTCCGATCAGGGGTCGACTGCCATTACCACTACACCACGGTCGCCCAAATGCCTCTCTTCTGATTGTCTATTGTTGTTGCTGTTGTCATCATTCTTTGTCGACACCAGGTCTCTCTTGTAAATGAGTCCTCGAGGCTCAATGGGATTAACCTGACTAAATAAAGGTTGAATGAATGGTGGCTGGTAGTTGGTGTCCATCTTTTCTTGTCTTTCTGTTTGATCCTAAAACCAATAGATTCATTCAGAAATACAGTTACTGGGAAGCTGCAGGTTTACATGAAACACTGGATCTTTGCGTTGGCAACAATCGGCTTTAGTCCAATTCTGCTGAATGTTTTATGACATGAAAAGAGACGTACACTTCCTGGAGAAATAAAATGTCAAGCGCAGGATAGCTGAAAAGTTAATAACAAGACCAAGATTTGGACATACAAGTCTTGATTACAACTACTACGGTACTTTAAATAAAGAAGCAAAATACAGAACAATGTAATTTATACACATACAGTATACGGTATATACACACGTGCACAGCCTTAAGTGGAGGAGTTCAAGTATCTCTGGGTTTTGTTCAGGTTTGGGCTAGTTTTTGTGAATCCCTTACGGTTTGTGTCAACATTTCCCGCCCGTTTCCCTGTGATCGGCTCCAACTGCCTCAGACACACAGCTGAAACCTTGATCCCTGCACAAACACAAAAAGGAACAGATCATCATCAAAGACAAAGTTCTTATAATCTTAAGGGGACAGACATATTTGTAAAACCAAAATTCAGAACAAGTTTGAAGGGACGGTCTACCTCAATCCAGGGAATTGGATTATGGAATGGTTTGGAGAATGAAGTTAAAAATCAGAGTTGAGTCAGAGAGTCTTTATTGTCATTTGCACCGCATGTGGTACATGTGATGAAAACGAGATTATGTACACAGGGTCCCAGTTACATCCAACAACAAATGCAAGAGAAAAACAGTAATGACATCTAGAATTAACTAAGAAAAACATCAACTAGTAATACACTAAGCCCTAATGTAGTGGAAAAACATCATCATCATCAAAAATGCCAAGTCAATGTGTACATTTAAGAAAATGATCAAAACTGAATTGTTAAAAATATATATATGAAGTAGTTTAATGTGTATTGTATTAGTGAGAAAAATTAGAAAGAGTTATTCATTTTGTTCTGTTACTGGAAGATTATTATTGTTTGAACTAATTGTTTGAAAAAAGGGGCAGATACAATATTTTTTCTTCTTTCTGCTACCTTTCATTTTTTTATATTTTGTATGTTATCGTTTATGGGATTGTTTATGTTTATGTTTATTAAATTTGTTCATTTTTTTTTACAAAAGAAATACAATACAAGACAATCCCATCAACGACACGTACACAATGTAAAAAAATGAAAGGTAGCAGAAAGAAGAATAAATCTTATTATATCTGCCCCT
The DNA here is from genome assembly GCA_038048925.1 of Garcialebias charrua. Classification (NCBI taxonomy): domain Eukaryota; kingdom Metazoa; phylum Chordata; class Actinopteri; order Cyprinodontiformes; family Rivulidae; genus Garcialebias; species Garcialebias charrua. The sequence goes on from JBBPBX010003458.1 coordinate 15,157, forward strand.
TTTTTCAAACAATCAGATTAAACAATAATAATCTTTCACCAGCAGTACAAAATGACTAACTCTTTCTAATTTTCTAATACTAATACATAACTAATAATTGATACAATACACATTATGCTAATTCATATATATTTTTTCAACAAATTCCTTTTGATCATTTTCTTAAATGTAAACAGTGACTTGGCATTTTTAACTACATTCTCCAAGCCATTCCATAATCTAATTCCCTGGATTGAGGTAGAACGTCCCTTCAAGCTAGTTCTGAATTGTGGTTTTACAAACATCTCTGTCCCCTTAAGATTATAACAACTTTGTCTTTTAACAAAATTCATTTGGATATTTAAAGGTAAATCGTTATTTTGAGCCCTATACATAATTGATAAAATATTATAATCAACCAAATCATGGAATTTCAATAATTTCAGTTGATAAAATAATGTACTGGATGGATGACAGTAATGTTTTCTAGTGATAATTCTTACAGCTCTTTTCTGTAATACAAAAATAGGCTTTGTGATTGTTTTACACGCATTCCCCCAAACATCAATACAATAGATTAAGTGTGGAACAATGATTGTGTTATACAACAAATACAGAGCTTTATCATTCAATAGGTCTCTGACTTTGTACAGTACTGCAATCGATTTAGCTATTTTTATTCTTACAGAATTTATGTGTTGTTTCCATGTCAGTTTGTCATCAATAATAACACCCAAAAACTTCACCTCACTCACTCTACAAATCTCAACACCCTCAATTTTGAGTGGAACATCAACAGTTTTCTTTTTATTACTGAATATCATGTAATTAGTTTTTTCTAGATTTAATGATAATTTATTGATTTTAAACCAAGTTTGTATTTTGGTAAATTCTGTCTTTATCAATTCCAACATTTGTTCTATATCTTCACCTAAACAGAAAAATGTGGTATCATCAGCAAAAAGTATACATTTAAGGAGTCCTGACACATTTACCAAGTCATTCACATATAAAATAAATAGCTTTGGTCCAAGCACAGAGCCCTGGGGAACTCCACATGTGATATTACAGAGGTCAGATCTTACATCATTTATTTGTTTTGGATTGTTTTGTATTGTATTTTTTTTAATGAACAAATTTTATAAATTAAAAAAAAATAGCACATTTGGTGTAAGTCTTCTATAGATTGTGTTTAAACTGACTTACCGTAAATTGCTACAGACAACCATCTTATAAAGAAAGTTTACCACCTTTTAATCCAAGTTTTACAAACATCTGTTGAGTCAGACTATGGGCTGGGATGACCCTCATGTACTACCACACCAAATTTGAGATGAATATGTTTAAAACTGGCTATGGTGTAACCATTTTTGTGTTTGTTTGCACCAATTAGCTGCGATGGCTATCTTGATCACTAAGTGGCTTCAAACTACCGTAACGACTTTCCTTCCCTCCATTGACTACAGTGACATAATCTACATGAATGCTCCTACAAGCACCCTGCAGATGTCGGATGTTGTCTATCATGGTGCACTAAGATTCACAACTGGCTGTAACTACCGTACCCACCACTGTACCCAGCATTCACTGGTTAACTGGTCACCATTAACTTCACACAGACTCTTCCACTGGTACATTTTCATCTTTAAATCACTTCTTGGTCTGCTGGAAACCACATGTAAGTTCAGTTAAAGCAAAATTATCAAGGTCTATTGCGATATTTCACAGAGTTAGGGATTTACTAGCCTGGTTGAACCAGACCCTGTCCTTCACTTTGCTTCGGACTAGGTGTGCAGTGAAGGGAAATGAGAATTGAGCGGAGCTGTGCAGGAAGGCGAGGGCCAGGCTAGGGATTTACTAAATGATAAGGCACTTTATTTGTTGTATAATACATTATTTGTGCCACACTTTATTTATGGTATTAGCGTTTGGGGTACGGCGTGTAAATCAATTACAATGCCAATTTTTGTATTACAGAAAAGAGCTATTAGAATTATCACCAGAAAGAATTCCCATCATCCTTCAAGCATTTTGTTTTATCAAATGAAACTGTTGAAATTTTATGATTTAATTGATTATAATATTTTGTTAATTTTGTATAAAGCTCAAACTAATGCACTTCCTTCTAATATTCAGAAATATTTTGTCAGAAGAACGAGTAATTATAATCTTAAGGGGACAAATGTATTTGTGAAGCCACCTTTTAGGACTAGTTCGAGGGGAAGATCTACCATAGTTCAAGGAATAGGGTTATGGAATAAATTGGAGTCTGATATTAAAGTGGTCAGATCAATGGTTGCATTCAAAAGAATGATTAAGTTTAAACGGTTAAAAACATATATTTAAATGAGTTGAAATTTGGAAGTTTGTGTATGATACCGAGGGTAGTAATTAATAATTAAGTTGTTCACTATTTTGGAAATTATATGAGTTGGTTGTATCAAGTGTTTATTTTTGGAGGTTAAAATTAAGTTGATTATTAACTTTGTAATCAAAGGAGTTGTCTGTATGAATTGTTTAGTGGAGAAAAAGGGGCAGAAAAAATAAGATTTTTTTCTTCTTCTGCCGCCTTTCATTTTATATATTTTTTTCTCTCTTATTGTATTGTATTGTTTTGTTGTTTTAATCATAAAATGAATGAATGAATAAATCAAATCAAATAAATAAATAAATCAAATCAAATTCAGTAAAATAATTCAAGAGTTGTTTCATACTTGTTCACGTTAAAAAAATTGTTCAAAAGAAAATAATCCTTAATGGCTGTGCTCTACCATGAGTCTTATACAAGTGTTTTATTTTTTATTTTTCTTTAAGAAAAGTGGGAGATGGTTATACTTTTGTTTTGCTTAGTTTACATGCAGTTTACATGCCAATCCACTAGGGGGACTGTCATGCCAGTAGCGCATGTTTTACACTCTTCTTCTGTGGTGGCTGTGACTCGGTTGGAGTGAAGCACGGTGGATTAAAGTTCTGTTCGATCCAAAAGAAGAAGTTATTTTTATTGACTAACACAAAGGACCTCAGCAACTACAGGCCGGTGGTTCTGACCTCACATCTGATGAAGTACCTTGAGAGGCTGATCCTCAACCATTTGCGCCACCTGGTGAGGTCTTTGTTGGATCCACTGCAGTTTGCCTACCGGCCTGGCATTGGGGTGGATGATGCCATCATCTACTTCAGGCACCAAGCTTTGACCCACCTGGAGAAACCTGGAAGCACAGTGAGGATTTCTCCAGTGCTTTCAACACCATCCAGCCAGGACTTATGTGGGACAAGCTGGAGTCATCAGGAGTGGATCACTACATGTCCCAGTGGATACTGGATTACCTCACTGGACACCCACAGTATGTGAGGACACAGGGCTGTCTCTCTGACAGGCTGGTCTGCAATTCGGGAATCCCACAGGGAACTGTGCTGGCACCGCTCCTCTTCACCCGCTACACAGCAGACTCCACCAACTCCCCACACTGCCATCTGCAGAAGTTCTCTGGTGACTCTGCTAGTCGGCCTCATCACAGGTGAGGACGACTCAGAGTATAGACAGTGGACTCAGGACTGGTGCCAGTGGAACCACCTTCTGATCAACGCTGCTAAAACTAAGGAGCTGGTGGTGGATTTCCACAGGTGCAGACCCACCTCACTGACCCCGGTGAACATCCAGGGAGTGGACATTAAGATCGTGGACTCTTGTAAGTACCTGGGTGTTCACCTGAACAATAAACTGGACTGGTCTCACAACATTGATGCACTTTACAAGAAGGTTCAGACCAGACTCTACCTGCTGAGGAGACCGAGGTCTTTTGGAGTGCAGGGGGTGCTCCTGAAGACCTTCTTCGACTCGGTAGTGGCATCAGCCATATACTATACAGTACTGTAGTGTGGTCTGTTGGAGCAGCAGCTTATCATCAGCTGAGAAGCAGCAGCTACTTTGTAGAAAAGCTCATCAAGAAGACCAGCTCTGTGCTTGGATGCCCCCTCAACCCAGTGCAGGTGGTGGGAGACAGAAGGACTCGAGCTAAAATAACATCACTGCTGGACAACGTCTCCCACCACATGCATGAAGCTGTTGCTGAACTGGAGAGCTCCTTCAGTGACAGATCACTGCATCCTACATGCACAGATCACTGCATCCTACATGCACAGATCACTGCATCCTACATGCACAGATCACTGCATCCTACATGCACAGATCACTGCATCCTACATGCACAGATCACTGCATCCTACATGCACAGATCACTGCATCCTACATGCACAGATCACTGCATCCTACATGCACAGATCACTGCATCCTACATGCACAAAGGAGCGTCACCGTAGCTCTGTCCTCCTCAGCAGCTGTTAGACTCTACAACCATCACTGCTCTCAACAAACTCAATGAGGATTAAATGCATGCTGACCTCTGATAAAACACACACTCTGCCTGTAAATAGTCTGTCCTGATCAATGTTCCAATACATATTGAACATTATAATAATAATAATAATAATAATAATACATTTTATTTGTAGGAGCCTTTCTTGGCACTCAAGGTCACCTTACATCGACAATCATAAAAACAGACAATATTATATACACAGTAAAAACAAGTAAAATAAAAATAAAAAAAAAAACAAGACAATGCAGTTGCAATCATAGTGCATAGGCTACTATAAACAGGTGAGTTTTGAGTTTGATTTTGAAATGTGGCAAAGAGTTTGTGTCGCGTATATCAGGTGGAAGTGAGTTCCAGAGCTGGGGAGCAGAGCAGCTGAATGCTCTGCTCCCCATAGTAACAAGACGGGCAAGGGGAACAATGAGCTGGATGGAAGAAGAGGATCTGAGGGTACGAGCAGGTGTAGCAATGTGAACAATGTCTGAAAGGTATGGAGGAGCGAGGTTGTGGACAGCTTTGAATGTAAGGAGGAGTATTTTGTAATTGATGCGATATGGGATGGGAAGCCAATGAAGCTGTTGTAAAACAGATGTGATGGATTGAGGGGGTCCGTGTAATGATACGGGCAGCTGAATTTTGGACCAGTTGTAATTTACGGAGGGTTTTCTGAGGTAGGCCAAAAAGAAGAGAATTACAATCATCTAAATGAGAAGTGACCAAATTGTGGACCAGAACAGCAGTGGAGTGAGGAGTGAGGGAAGGACGGAGACGATTAATGTTTCGAAGAAGAAAGTAGGCTGACCGAGTGAGGTTATTATTGATATTGTTTATCTTATTTCTGTATATATTGTTTTTAACATTTAGGAACTTTTTGTGTGAATCTTTTTATCTGTTGCTGCTGTTACACTTTATTGTTTTATTGGGCAGCACGGTGGCACAACTGGTAGAGCTGCTGCCTCTCAGCGAGAAGGTTGCCGGTTCAAATCCCGGTCCGGGGCCTTTCTGGGTGGAGTTTGCATGTTCTCCCCGTGCATGCGTGGGTTTCCTCCGGGTACTCCGGTTTCCTCCCACAGACCAAAAAACATGCTTGTTAGGCTGATTGGTGACTCTAAATTGACCCTAGGTGTGAGTGTGAGAGTGGATGGTTGTTTGGTGTGAGTGAGACAGGTCCCTCTTGTAAATGAGTCCCCGTGACTCAAAAGCCGCTTACGCATTGGCCAGCCCTCCCCGGCTCTCCCAGCTTCTAACCCGGGTTCGGCGTCTTCGCATTTACCTTTTCCGCCCGGGATCCACCCTTGTTCTGGAACCATCTTCACCGTGGTTCTTATCGGGCCGAGCCCGACAGGGCTAGTTTCAGCTCTCATTTGATTCGTTGTTTGCAGCAGGGGCGGGACTCATTCAAACAACCTCAGCGCGAGGGTTGAATTTCATTCAAATTTAACTACAGAAACGAGAAACCCCTAAAACAATTGTTAGCTGAATTAGTGTTTCTGAGTTAAATTTTTGTTAATAACTGATCACAAATCAGCTTATGTTACAACGTAAATAACACGAAGCGCACACCCATTTCCGCCTTTCAGCGCGACCTGAATGTCATTAAACAGCATTAAACAATAACTAATATTGTCTAACTGTTGCGCGCATTCAGGGTTTTAAAATATAACGAATAATCTCTAACTTTTACGTGCAGCTAAAATGTCAGGAGGAGTGATTGCTATATGGGCAAGTTGGACACCTGAAAATTCAGTCTGTTCGGATAGCACAACGAGTAAATGCGTTAACGTTTTGACCGGGAGAAGTGGGTTCGCTTCCAGCCTGGGACAAAGTTATTTTACTTTTTTTTTCTCTTTATTCACATTTTCTTTTAAATAAAAAGGAGTTTGTTTGCAAACTCCTTTTTATTTAAAAGAAAATGTGAATAAAAAGAAAAAGAAAGTAAAATAACTTTGTCCCAGGCTGGAAGCGAACCCACTTCTCCCGGTCAAAACGTTAACGCATTTACTCGTTGTGCTATCCGAACAGACTGAATTTTCAGGTGTCCAACTTGCCCATATAGCAATCACTCCTCCTGACATTTTAGCTGCACGTAAAAGTTAGAGATTATTCGTTATATTTTAAAACCCTGGCTGCGCGCAACAGTTAGACAATATTAGTTATTGTTTAATGCTGTTTAATGACATTCAGGTCGCGCTGAAAGGCGGAAATGGGTGTGCGCTTCGTGTTATTTACGTTGTAACATAAGCTGATTTGTGATCAGTTATTAACAAAAATTAAACGCAGAAACACTAATATATATATATCCAGCTAACAATTTTTTTTTGCCGAGTCTCCTCTCTTAAAACACGAACACTCCACCCACGTGAAGAGAGCACCCCACCCACTTCCAGAGAACTGCCCACCCACTTCAAGGCGGCTTTGCGGCAAATGCGTAATGAACTGCCGAGTCTCCTCTCTTAAAACACGAACACTCCACCCACGTGAAGAGAGCACCCCACCCACTTCCAGAGAACTGCCCACCCACTTCAAGGCGGCTTTGCGGCAAATGCGTAATGAACGCGGGTGGCCCAGAGACACCCAGGGGAGCTCCGGGCCACTGAGGGCTGGCCAATGCGAAAACGGCTAAAGAGGCTAGCCTGTATAAATAAAGGTTGAATGAATTGAATGAATTGTTGGATGTAACTGGGACCCTGTGTACATAATCTCGTTTCATCACATGTTCCACATGTGGTGCAAATGACAATAAAGATTCTCTGACTCTCTGAGAGGTTGAATAGAGCATGTACCATGATGTTGATGGTTGTTTTGATATGGGTCATGACCAGCTCATGATCATGTCTGTGTCATGATCACATATCAGCACTATATGATAATTTTCATTTTTGATCATACTCACCTAAGAAGTTGCTCCAGTTCTCTTTTGACCTTTGTCACCACCGGTGGACCTTGATAGGTCAAAGCTGTGTAGAGTTGAACCAACGAAGCGCCAGCACGGATCTTATCCATCGCATCCTGTCCACTCGCCACACCTCCAATCCCAACAATTGGCACTTTACCTATGTATAAAACAAAAGTGCAACATAGTTCTTCCCTTGGTACAGTATAACAGAAAAAAACATTTTCTTTGTTGATTAAAAAACAGCTAAGAACCTTTGGTGAGGCTGTACATTTCTCTGACAGTCTTAGTGGAAAGGTCTTTCAGGGGTTGGCCACTTAGCCCACCAGCCTCAGATTTATGAGGGTCTTGAAGAGTTCCTGGCCTGGAAACGGTGGTGTTGGTAACCATTAAACCATCCACTCCTAACTGCAAACAGAAGAAGGAAGAACAGAAAGTAAAATACACCGACGTATAATAATAATAAAAATAATGTCTTTTCCTGTCATCTGCGTATGTTTCCCATACACAGACGAAATTCGTCTCTGCATTTAACCCAACCACCTACCAGGTGGTGCAGTGAGCAGCCATAGAAAGCGCCCGGGGAGCTGGAGAATTAGATGTGCACTCATAGACACCCCAAGGTGTGTAGTGGCCGGACGTGAACCCGCGTCCTTCGGGTTCCAAGTCAAAAGCCCTGCCACTACACCATCTATGTGTGAGACTATGAAAATAACTTCCTATGTCCACTAATCAAAGTCAAAGTCAAAGTCAAAGTCAACTTTATTGTCAGATCTGCAATATGTACTGTACAGGACATACACAGGACCGAAATTGCGTTTCTCTCAGTCCCTCGGTGCAACAGTAAACATCTAAACATTGAAACACTGAACATATAATAATAGACATAAGCATAAAATAGTAAAACTAACACTGTCCTGAGTTTTTGCATAGTGGTATAAGAGTATGAAAATTTACACCAACTCTAAAACTAAAACATTAAACATTCAATGAACATAAAATTTACACCAACTCTAAAGCTAAAACATTAAACATTTAATGAACATAATACTGTCCTGAGTTTTTTGCATACTAGTATAAAAAAAGAGTATAAAAAGTATAACTAAAATAAACTAAAGGTTTCTAGTATTGACATTTGCAAAGTGGCAAAGCAGCGTATGAGTTAATGTGCACAGTATATGTATGAGGTAGTAGTTGATGTCGTTATAGAGGCAAAAAGTGGCATATGCAGTAAGGCACATTGGGCATCCCTAAATAAGACCGTTCAGAGCACACTGTATATGTATCAGCAGTGGTGTAGATATTAGAGTAGTGAAAATGTAAACAGTAGTAATTACATGTAAGCAGTAGTAATAAAAGTAAACAGTATTAATAAATGTAAACAGAGAATGTAAACAGTATTATGATTATAGGCAGTGATGTAATACAAACATTAGTGCAAGTATGAGAAGTAGTGCAAACTGTATGAGCACATGACCGAGAGTTTAGTGAATAACCCGTTTGATGACACAGAGTCCAGTGTTAAAATCTTTGTGTTGTGTGGTAATGTGTGAGAAAGTTTTAGTGTTAAGGCAGTTCAAATGGGAGGGGAGGCAGAGCAGGCAGAGTGTTTAGCATTCTGACTGCCTGATGAACAGAGCTGTCTCTCAGTCTGCTGGTTCGAGCCTGGAGACTCCTCAGTCTCCTCCCTGATGGCAGCAGTCTGAAGCAGCTGTGTAGTGGGTGTGTGGGATCACCTGCCATGCGGTGGGCTTTCCGAGTGAGGCGTTTGCTGTGTAAGTCCTGCAGTGAGGGCAAGGAGGTGCCCACGATCTTCTCAGCTGCTCTCACAATGCGCTGGAGGCTCTTGCGGCAGGATGCAGTACATGCACCAAACCACACAGTGATGCAGCTGGTCAGGACACTTTCTATGGCACCTCTGTAGAAGGTGCTCATGATGGGGGTTGAAGCTCCAGCCCTTTTCAGCTTGCGGAGAAAGTAGAGACGCTGGTGAGCCTTCTTTGCCAGTGCTGCAGTGTTCCTGCTCCAGGACAGGTCCTTTGAGACGTGCACTCCCAGGAACTTGGTGCTGTCCACTCTCTCCACTGCGGTGCTGTTGATGGTCAGAGGGGCATGTTGTGCATCCCTCTTCCTGAAGTCCACGACAATCTCCTTTGTCTTCTCCACGTTGAGAGTGAGATTGTTGTGTCCGCACCACAAGGCCAAGCGGCTCACCTCGTTCCTGTAGTCCGTCTCATCGTTGTTGCTGATGAGACCTACCACTGTTGTGTCGTCCGCAAACTTGATGAAGTGGTTGGAGCTGTACGATGGTGTGCAGTCGTGTGTTAGCAGGGTGAATAGAAGGGGGCTCAGCACACATCCTTGTGGGGCCCCTGTGTTCAATGTGATGGTGCTAGATGTGTTACTCCCGACCCGCACTGTCTGTGGTCTCCCGGTCAGGAAGTCTAGCAGCCAGTTACACATTGAGGTGTTCAGCCCCAGACTGTCCAGTTTAAGGATGAGCTGTTGGGGGATGATGGTGTTAAATGCCGAGCTGAAGTCGATGAACAACATTCTAACATAGGAGTCCTTCGTGTCCAGATGTGTGAGAGCTGTGTGAAGGGCAGAGGAGATGGCATCGTCGGTTGAGCGATTAGGTCGGTATGCAAATTGGAAGGGATCCAGGGAGTCAGGGAGGACAGATGTGAGGTGTTCTATGACAAATAAGTTACTGTCTGACTGACAAGTTAACAAGTTCTGCGATATATTGTGGAATATTCTAGAAAATGATATTAAAAGTGCCAAGTCAATGACATGTATATGTTTAAGAAACTGATCAAGTTTGGATTGCTGAAAAAAATATGAAACTGTATAATGTGTACTCATATGAATTGTTGTTCTAGAAGGATTTCATTTTTTGTTTTATTGTTTTACTAACTGCAGAGTGTTATTGTTTGAATTTTATTCATGAGAAAAAAGGGGCAGATATTATAAGAATTTTTTTCTTCTCTCTGCTACCTTTCATTTCATTGTATTGGTTTTCTTTTCTTTTTCTTTTTGTTGTTGTAAAATATAATTGTTGTAATCTTAAAAATGCTAAGTCTGGTCCTCTGGACATTCAAAAAACAAAACAAAGCAAAAAAATTGTAGAAACTGTCAAAGAAATTGTCATTCCGTATGTTGCGGGAGTTTCAGAGACATTGAGACGTTTATTTTCTAAACACAACGTCCCAGTGGCTTTTAAACCCCAAAATACATTACGGCAAAGACTGGTTCATCCCAAAGATCCAGTCCCCCGGCACAAACAGAGTAATATTGTGTATGCTGTTCAGTGTCAGGAGGGCTGTGATCAGTCTTATATCGGGGAAACTAAACAGCCACTGGCCAAAAGGATGGACCAGCACAGAAGATCAACATCATCAGGTCAGGACTCTGTGGTCTACACTCATCTCCAGGTCAGAGGTCACTCTTTCAGGGATGAAGATGTTCACATCCTTGATAGAGAGGAACGATGGTTTGAGAGAGGAGTAAAGGAGGCCATCTTTGTGAAAAGAAACCGTCCATCATTAAACAGAGGTGGAGGCCTCCGGGTTCAACTGTCCCCCTCTTACAATGCTGTTATTGCTAGTATCACTCAGCCCTCTGTGAATAGCAAACAACCATCAGGGTGCTAACGATCCATCGTTAGGCTGATGGTCCTCCTTGATCATGTGAGCAGCTGGTTTCGGCTGTCATCAGCCAACTGGTTGTGTAACACTGTGAGAGGGTGCTATTTATAAGACTGAGCTGAATACAGCACCTCAGACTGAGGAAGTCTTTCGGACGAAAGACGAAACGTTTCTACAATTTTTTTTGCTTTTTTTTTTTTTTTTTTTTGAATGTCCAGAGGACCAGACTTAGCTTTTTTAGATTTTTCTACCTGGATTATTGAGCATGCATCAGGATGTCTATTTTCATCTTTGCATTTGGGCCAGGCGAGTGTAAAAAAAACAACAACAAAAAACAAACAAAAAAAACAACGGCGTTCCAGAAGAATCCGGAAACCCCGCTGAAGATTGCCAAAGTCTGGAATGACGTCAATAAAGGATCCAGTCAGAAGAAAGGAGTGAGTTTGCGATGGAGACTTATGAGAGTGATGCTGATTTCAGTGAAAGTTCCAGTGGCTTTTCTTTAGTTTTTTTGCCAAAAGTCAAGTGATCGCTTCCTCCTCGCTGACTCCATGCCTGAAATGAGGAAAGGAATGAATTTGTCACGAGCGAATTAAACTCGTGTGTGTGTGGCTGCGGTTCTAAATATGTCCTGGTGGGCTGCAGGACCAGCGCTCCCTGTTTTTTATTTTTTAGAACTTTTTAATAAGATATAACACCGCTGCGGGTGAAGCTGTGTGAAGCTGCCGGCTCGCCTTTTTATTCTCTCCCCCCGACCTGTCAATCAATTCAGTAGATTGACAGGTCGGGGGGAAAAAAAGGCGAGCCGGTAGCTTCATGAGGAAATTAATGAATTTGTTGCGAGCGAATTAAACTCGTGTGTGGCTGCGCGAAGTTCTAAATATTTCCTGGTGGGCTGCAGGACCAGCGCTCCATGTTTTTTTTATTTTTGAGAACTTTTTAATAAGATATAACACCGCTGCGGCTGAAGCTGTGTGAAGTTGCCGGCTCGCCTTTTTATTCTCTCGCCCCGACCTGTCAATCTACTGAATTGATTGACAGGTCGGGGGGAGAGAATAAAAAGGCGAGCTGGCAGCTTCACACAGCTTCAGCCGCAGCTGTGTTATATCTTATTAAAAAGTTCTAAAAAATACAAATAAAACAGAGAGCGCTGGTCCCGCAGCCCGCCAGGAAATATTTAGAACCGCCACACACGAGTTTAATTCGCTCGCGACAAATTCATTCATGGATAGTTGGCACAGCTCTTCCTTCAGTCTCGTCCCACTTTTCCCCTTAAATCCAAATGCCTGCATCATTGCTGACTCGTAGTCTTCCGGTTTAAAGTGTTTTGAACACAAAACACTGTCTGCTACGCGATGGAGCAATGAAGTCAGCTCGTTTGACTTGAACAAACTTTATCCAGCATTCTGAATCCTTTTGATTTTGGGGAAATAATGAACACTAACGCCATCCTTCGAGGTATTGCTGCAGAACCGGGCAACACATCGGTTCTGCATTTTCTTAGTTGTATTCGTAACTACTCTGGTCAGAATAAGAAAGCTACTTTTCACTCCGTCTCCGTCTGAAGATGGATCCTTGAATGACGTCGATGCCCATATATGGAGAGGGGCAGATTTTGCCGGAGCTGCTGCATTAAATCTCCTTAAAAGTCATAACACATTTAGCGTTATTTCTCTACAATATCAATAAAACGCTCCTGTTTTATTATTTAAGTCACTACTAAATATTAATGGCGATGCAATTTGAAAACATGGTGGGTGTTGGCCTTTGAATATAAATAAAAAAACATCAGAAACACATTTAATCCATGTTGATTAGTGATGAAATAATCAAATCCAGATAAAGAAGAGTGTGAAACAACACGCAAAAAGCTTCAAAGGAGCTGCAAACTTTCCATCAACAGTGTAGGCAGCTGCCTCTTTGCACAGGGTGTGTGCAGTTTGCATGAGAACATGTGACGTAAAAATACTCTGGATATTAGCATTGTAGCATCTGAGGAGGATGAACCCAAAACAATTTACATGCATTTTGTTTTTACTTTTTTGTTTAACAAAAAATAGTATATAAAATAATAAAAATTATATATACCGGTACCTGGATGAAAATTAAGATTTAATAAAATGCAAGTAAACGCCAAACCTCAGTGACAACATCTGCAATGTCTTGTTTGTCCTGGTCTGTGAGGTCAGGAGCGATCTTCACCAGGACTGGAGGTTTGTGTCCCTGTAGGGCATCACGTTCCTTTAACACCTGAGTAGAATTTCTGAGCGTCAGTTGAGGAGGCAGAATGAGCTCAACAAAATGTGCTGAAAGATCTTAAGACTTGAGAATATTGCCTGATAATAAAAATAAAGAAATGGGTTAAAAAGAGACCTTCATAATAAAAGATCTGTTTCATAAAGTGACTCGCATTAATCTGCTCATCAATCTTGTTTGCTTTCTTGATAGAAAATTAGGAAATATTTTATATTTAAATCAGAATTCATAGTCTAATCATTAAAACTCTTAAGAAGAGGAGGCCAATGGGCTTTTATTACGGTACATTTATTTTCACTGTCCTTGATTTTCCTTTAGCTGCAAGATAAACAGCTCTTGAGCTGCAAAGTAAGAAGTCGGGAGAAACACAAAGAATTTTGCGTTGCCACTAAGCAAAAAAGATGTGCGTTACACTTAACATTATTTGAAGACTAAAAGTGTTCTATTGCAACAGGTCACAGAAGCTAGCGACTCACAAAACACGATTTAACTCCTGCATCGGTAATCTATCATTCTAAATTTTTGAAATTGTATTTACTTCAACATGATGAAAGTAAATCAATATTTAATTTAAAGACCGTGTAAAGTGAATTTCAATATTTTCTTAAATAAACATTAAACATTATTTAATTTTACTTTACACAGTCTTTAAGGAAAAGTCATTCCTTCTTTTCCAGAAAGTGTCAGACAATGACTCTTATATTCAAACTCTCTCATTGGTACATTTTCATCTTTAAATCACTTCTTGGTCTGCTGCCCTCATACATCTCCTCCTACATGTCTCTGTGTGAGTGCAGCTACAGCGTGCGCTCTCAGGACATGATTACCTGCAGTGTTCCGTCAGTGAGGACTGAACCAGAGCCATATAAAGTGAGAGTTGCGACACTTCCATAGAGATCCGTTGTAAGAATGGAATGCGGAAGTCACGTGGGTCATGGAGGGGGCGATTTGTTCCATGCTCTGTTTAACAGTCTGACTCTGCCTGCAGTAGCGCTCCGTTGCCGCCAGAGGGCGCAGCTCCACAAGGTTTCCATGGCCGTTGTTTGGAACGATTGACTGCCAGTTGGCGACTTCAAAGAGTGTCAGAACTCTCTATATATACGGCTCTGGACTGAACTAGACAAAAGGACCTTCTACTCCGCTCCTGTTTCCTGGAAGATCTTGCAAAACGATCTGACGCT